>JAQQAE010020559.1:0-10659 GCA_029823295.1 Pseudamia nigra | reverse complement strand
AGCCGCTGGTTCTGCTGGAGGTTTTTCTCTTCTGTTAAAAGAAGTTTTTCCTCCCCCCTGTCGTCTTTGGCTTGCTCATGGTGGTTCTGTTGAGTTTACTCTCTGTATAGTCATGAGGTCTCGGCCTCAAATTGTGAAGCACCTAGAGATAATTGGCAATTATGATTGGCGCTATACAAATAAAATTGAATTGAATTGAATCGCATTCACATCTTGACTTGGTGATATTTGCCCACTCTTCCTTAAAAAGTGCTCCAAATCTGCCAGAGAGGGCATCTCATGCACAGCCCTCAAGAGTGGAGCCAAGTCAAGCTGTATTTTTATACTGTAGCTCAACTGTTACCTCCAGAACAAGGTATTTTAGAATCTGCGAATAATACATCACTTAGCAACTATATTTATATTGACAACGCAGCTTATACCATGTAAGAGGAACTTCTAGAAATTTATTTGCAAAAAAAAAAAAAAAACACGACTCATGATGTCTGTAAATTCTCCTCTAAATTTGTTCATTAGTACTTTTTTTAATTCACAGGATTTTTTTTAGCACAGTGTCCTTTGCACAGAAAATATAATGGCGAGTCTAACCATTTCACTGTGTAAATGTAGACTATGAACTGCATTGAAGGGTTTTCTAAGACAGGCATTTAGTTTGATAAAAATGTAAGTGTGTGATCTAAATTCATGATGGTGCTTTCCCAAACTGTCGCCAAATAAAGCTGATTTCAGCCAGAGCTTTGGACGCATGTCACAGTGTTAACATTTCAGACATCTTGTTTTGAAACTTCCCACAAAAAACAACACAGCACCCGTTATCCAGTGTCCAGTGGCTTGGTTGAGACAACGTATGCTTCTCCTCCATGTGACTTTAATTGAATGATTGGATGTAATTCAATAAACTACCGAAGGCCAATGCGCGTGAGTTTGAGGCGTAAAGCAAAAGAGCACTGGTGAGTGGCTTCATTGTCCATGAGCCTCCATCGTCGCTGTTACCTTCCAGCCTAAATCACGCGCCCAGATCGGCCTCTGGCCAGCACCCCTCTGTGGACCCCTCTACTCTAATTGTCTAGGCCACCAATTTCAGGAACCATGGATTTTTGCAGGCTGAGGCTGGGCCTTGTCATATCTTGTGTCTGCTATGAGAGTCACTATCTTTAGACAGGGATCAACCACTCTAAAACATCCCAATTATTATTGTGAGTAAAATTTCCACAAATCCCTTGGCTGCAATACATCAAGTTTCGGAATGCTTGCTGTCAGCTAAGTCTGATAGGCCAACATTCAGTTTAAAACCATCAGAAGAAAGAAGACTTGACTGCTCTCAACAACAGAACGAAGAAATGCTTCAAATTCAAAACTTCAGCAAGACTGAATTGTGAAATTGTTCTAAATTGTGACACAATTAATCTCAGCTTGAATTATTACCAAAGCATTTGGAGCCATTAGACGCACATTCACACAGCTGTTTATTGTCAATCTGTCTCAGCTCATGCAAATTTGGCAGGAAATGGCTGGCATTGTAATAAAGAAAATGAAAACGCTCTGTAGCTCTGTAGCTCGACTCTGTAGCAGTAAAATAGTTCCATAAATTACTTCATGTCTGTTAATTCTCAGGATAAATCAAAGTCCACAGACGAGATGAAGTCTGTAAAATATGGCTCATTACTAAACCAAAGGGACACAAGCCTTCAGTGGGATTAGAAAGTCAAGGCGAGTTAGAAAGTATAAAAGAAAATGTTGCCTTTAAATGCAGGATTGTAGAAATGACAGAAAATTTTTGCCACCATTTGTAGAGCTCACTTGTGGAAGCAATCTTGGCGAATGTGTGTGTAGACAAGTGTATTATCCAACATGTGTCTTCAATGCTTGGTCAACCCGCTTGCCAACTGTCATATTGTTAAAGATAGACTACACCCCCTCGGCTCGTGCCAAGTAGGCCCATAGATTTACAGTAATACCCTGCTACACAACAGTGAGAGCAGAGGCCTGTGGGGCAGCCAGAGGCTTTATTCACAAGTTATATGTTGTAAAGTTTTGTTACTATAATTGTTACAGACTCCTGGATGCAATGACTACTGCAGCTGACTCCGATCACATCTGAACCCACAAATCACAGTTAAGTCAGGATCACATGCAGAGTGTCTGTATCAGTACACACCCTGAGAGACTGGAATTGATGTGTGGAAACTGATATTATATCTATGACTGACGTGGTCATTTGTAGCATCTACCATCATGACTCTCATCATGTACCAAAACATATCAGGTCTCATGTATGATGACAAAACAAGACACTTTACTTGTTCAGTTTTGTGTTATATTGATTTTAACACTGTCATCCTATGCATGGTGCTTGTTTAACCTTTAAACTTCATTCTGTTTTGTCAAAAATTTTTGTCTGCTTTTTGAATGCTACCTGTCAAAATTTGGATACACCTTTTCCTACAATCCCAGTAGTAGTTTCCCAGTGTTTTTCTTTATTTTTTATTATTTTCAACATTGTACTTTAATACTGAAGACATCAAAACTGTGAAAGAACACATATGGAACTGTGCAGAGGAAGACTGAGTACAGAGTCAACAACCCTGTTAGTGAGACTACAACTACTGTACAAACCCATATAATGGCCAAAATCACCCAGTTACACAGAGAAACAACACTCCATGATTACTTTAAGAAATGAGTCTGTCCATCTGAAAATCTCAAGAACTTTGACTGTGTCCCCATGGGCCATCACCCAAATCATCCAACACTATCTGAGGCGCTGTAAATTGCTGTTTCCTGAGGCTGGAAATTCTAATTAACTGATCCTCTGCAGCAGAGGTAAAGTTTTCCTTTCCGTGGATGATTCTCATGAGAGCCCGTTTCATTAGAACTTTTGAACGTAAGAATACATGATGGTAAGACATGACACAAATTAACTCTTGACAAGGAACAACTGTGATTTGAAAACCATTCTGGGTGACTATATCTGATGAGGTTACTTGCTCAAAGTAGCCCCGTTTAACTGTCATCAACGTTAAATGTGGCTATTTCTGTTTTGTTAGAATGTGTGTCCAAACTTTTGACTGTTGATGTAGTTTCCTTTTTATTTACTATATAGGAACAGCTTTTGAAATCTTAGCAGTTTTATTGTTGATTAATACACATTTTCCCTGAAAACAATTTTTTTTTGTATTTTGAGTATGAAGGAAAAGACAACAGCAGTTCTAAGGTTTCCCATAAGTCATGCTACCTAGCGTTATAATTATTGCTCATACTCTGGAGTTACTGTAGTCCACAGAGAGGAAATACTGCACGTCCATTGTAAGGAGATTGGGTTAAACTAATTGACTATAATGTTGCTCCATGTCAGCAGATTTTGTAAAAGAGAAAACTGTCAGTTAATATTTACAGTATAAACTTGAGGTAAATTTAGACTTTTCAGTGTGTCATGATGCTACTCAAGTGGTAAATGTTGGTATTAGGCTGAAAAGCACAGAAACACCACAGCCTTCAGTCTGTGAGACGTACAGAACATTCCCCAAACTCTTGAAAAGTAATAGTCTGTTCTTCCACTGCTGATGTTATAAGTTGTGTCAAATTTTACTTACATTTCTTTTTGGCTGAAAGATAAGTTATTTGGATTCTGTTTATCATGTGCCCTAGGTTTCAACTCCAGCACTGTGCCACTCTTTCTGAGAAATCTCTAACTTCTCTTTGAGTGTTCTCCAAACCATCGAACTCCGCATGAACAAAGAACAAAATTAAAGACAGCACAAGACAAGAACAAAAGGTGATGCATGGTTTAACACAGCAGTGATTGAATATGGCATGACAAAGATGGAGACATTGGCAAGGCTGTGAGCTAACATTATCCGTAGTGGGTGCAGAGGGGTAAGACACAAAGTTTCTGCAACCATTTGAAAGAGGACAAGGCAGTTGTTTAACAAGTGTCCTCCGAAATTAAGTGCAGAGAGCATGACTCTGATTATGTACCATGTGAAAGAGCTTCTTTCTTGTCTCATTGAGGACATTCCTGGTGATTAGGAGGAAGAGTACAGCTCTGTTTGTCCCTCCAAAGCGACCTTGTCCTTTGGGTCAGTGACTACCTGGGAGCCAAAGATGAACAGAAACCATGTGATCTATCTGCAGGCAGCTCTGCGGTGCCAAATTTTGCACATGGCAGGTGAAGACCTATCCGCTGTCAAAGTAACCATAGCAGAGAAACATTATACACAATTACAGCAAGTGCCATTGCTGCTTTTTGTGCCAAGAACATAAAAAACAGGAAACACCAGCTTGTAACAAAGAACTTAACAGATTTTATGGCTGGCTTTATTTTGTAAGAGGAATTTCTTGGGCTGATGTAGTGCAGTACTGTTGAATAAAGGGGCATTATGCTCTGTGGCAGAAAAAGCAGAAATGAGAATGTCACTTGGTCAGGATATTTTATATTGCAACCACAAAACCTAATCCGGATATTGCCTCCTGGGAAGTGGAGCATTCAAACCATGGCACAGGAAGTATGAGAATGAATGTGAGTGATGGAGTGACAGAGGAAAAATGACCAGGACAATAAAAGTGGCATGGGGGGGGGTTGTGCATCTGTGAGGTGAAAAGAGGAAAAAAGAAATGGAATTTCTCCTTTGCATTTAAATTGATTTTATCAGTGAAACACAGATTTCAATATGTTATATTCTGTCCAGAAGAATGCAAGGGGAGCTCATCAAACATAAAAACATATTCATCAGTGCGTTTACAACTTCCCCTTCACTTTATTACAATGCACCTGGGTAGCTCAGCCAGCAGAAACATCTCCTCAGACCACCAAAAAGTCTTGAATCTCATTTTTCAGCTGTCTCATTCAGCAATTGAATCCATGTGCCAAAATTTCTTCCTGCTGTATTTTCTATAACAGTGTGATCCTGATTTATTTTCACTTATGAAAAACTGCTGAGTAAGATGGCTTATGGGGAAAAATATATGTCTGATGCTGAAGAACAGAGGTAAGATGAAGTAGGTACAGTATCATAGTGGTCATTTCAAGATGCACTCACACTGCGTTGGTAGGATTGCGTTAAAATGTATTTCAGTAGAGATTACACAACACATGCACTGAAATATAATTTTTACTGTTGTATCGATTACTTACAGTTTATGATGCACTTCGGATAAACTCATCGTCTTGTGTGGTATTCACATAGTACACAAAAATGAACTGACCTCGAATGTTTATTAGTACTTGCTGTAGAAATATAAGCTGTACATAAACGTGGGCATAAAAGCAATGTGATACTTTTATGGTTACAGTAAGTCAGTGCACTGAGGGTCATTTTGTTGCTTTGTAAGTAATACATGTAAAATGTAAATTCCAGCAGAAAAGGCAATTTTGATCCTCACTGTATACATTCAGCATGAAATAGGTGAAAGTATAGCACATTATCAAAGTAATGTAATTTTGCAGCTTGAGTAAGCATGTGTCTGTATTACCCTTTAGTCTTTTATGGTGCAGATGAGCTTATGACTTTTTGTTTTACATCAGGGGCTTATGGGAAACTAATGATGGCTTTTACATTATAGAACAGATGATACAAATTTGAAAAGTAATCCCTTTAAGTGATACATTAATTTAATGAATGTTACTGTATTCTGGTTCCCACTTTTTTAAAGTGTAAGTGAATGCAGTTTGAATTGCAAATGCATAACTTATTGTAACACTGCTTGGGCCCCCCCCCCCCCACTAGACGACTGTGAAAAGGAGGACTGGTCGACCAGTCTTCCAGTTCAATCACCTTTTAAACATGGTCTCTATTGGATTAACATTGGCCTGAGGGACAGAGTGGGTTGAGGTAACCTGAACAGAGGCGAAATGGGGGTCAGCCAACTGTTTCAAGTGAAAGTGGAATTTGGGGCATCTGTGTTTGTTTGTAATTGGCTGTGTTTTGGGCTGACTCTAACATCCTGCAAAGCCTAAGGGGTAGGGCAGAGGTTACCTATTGTATTGCATGTGTGCACCTCAAACTAGCTGTTGTTGAACTTTCAGTATTCATCCTGTCATTCAACAAATTACCATAAAGCCAAGTTATAAAAACCCAGCATTTTATTATTATTATTATTATTATTATTATTATTATTATTATTATTATTATTTTACCTTTTTTGACCTGCATCTCTTTTAAAGCGAACAAATTATCGGAGCCTGCTGGGTGTGATGATGTCAGCTCAATGTCTCGGACAGAGATAAAAGGAGACAACAGGTCTCTGATGAGAGCTTCTGTCCTCACCTCCTCACAAAGACTTGATTCTCAAGAGCTGGACTTGAGTTTGCTGAGACATGCCAGGCCCTTCGGAGCTACTGGCAAGACAATATGGAAATCATGTGCCTGAAATATATACTAAATTCGACTTGCCTGCAATTTGAACTCTACTGTATATGATATTTAGCCAACATTAAAAGCAGTAAAACTGTGTTTTGAAGCACTGACAAGACATTTAAAGATTTGCTGAAATGAGTGCTGCACAGTCTGATATGGGTTAAAGATGCCAGGAAAAGCCTCCTACGGTCCACCTCTGAAACTCCTGGGGTGAAAGGTTAGTGCTGTGACAGTGCCGGCTCATCTGAAGGTCTCTCTTTATCCCAAAAGCAAAACACCCGAGGGCAGAATGGTGGGCTTGTCTGGCCACCCCAACCTGACTCCCCAGGATCCTGGCAGGGAGGCAGGGAACCCAGGATCAGGGCTCCCCCCTGCACAAATATAGACGGGGTCGTGGGTCATCTGGGGAGCTCACACAAGGCTTTCATCCCAGAGAAGCTCATTTCAGGGGAATGTGGCTCTTTCCCCATCTAGATAGGAGTCCTCCTTGAGCCTTGTGTGGCTGTGCTGAACCCTGGATAGACAGACATGTTCCCTCAGACCGGTTTGTTTTGTTTTGGTCCTGCATCTCCGTGCACATCGCTTTGCCTGCTCCAGACACTGCTGTGGGAAGATCAAGCTGGGTCAGCACACACATGGGCTTCTGTTACAATCCAAACACAAACTGAAAATGTACAGTATCAAACAGGCAAATAGAAGAGAACTTGATAAAAAAAATTACTAACCTTGCATGATCAGAACACAGCAACAATGGCTTCTACATTTGGATTCATGACCCAGATTTTAACTAGTCACATTTTAAAGAGAAATATAGCATTTATCTTTATTTATCCGACCCCACGGAGAAGATGGTAGAAGATGGTAGAAGATGGATGGATGGACAGATAAAGATAAAATATGGCAAACATTTACCACCTTATGACACACTGTGAGTTTGACAGACTGAAGCTTGCAGTTCAGTGTACAGTAATTCCCTGGGTATTTATTTGGTTCTAAGCCTCCGCAAACCCAAGTCAACTGTAATTGGGCAATTACACTGCTTAGACAAAATGCAAGCCATGTAAAGTCTAATTAAATGAGCTCAGAGATTTTCCCCTGCAGAAATACTGTAACAATATGTCCTCCAAACTGATAGGCTTGTTGGCTTTAATTACAACAATCTAGACTCCAGATATCCAAACAAATGTCTGTTGTGAAGGGCAGCTATTTTAGAACAGTCTAAAAAGATCCAGGTATTGTGGCCTTGTTACAAACATGGGTGAAAAGTGAGAGCTAGGGTAAACAATAAATATAATTGAAATTGCAACAAGTGTTACTTTCAAACTGAAAGCATTTGACTGACATTACACAGCCCTTGAATGTGAGTCTTTGTTTGAAATTGCACCAGGAGGTACACAGGGGAGGTTTACCCGGATAGAAACCACTGCTGAATATGTGTGTAGTAATAGTTACAAACATATGTGACAAACAGAAAGACAATAGGACACAATTATTTCAGTAGTAGAGTCAGAAACCTGCAGCGCATGTCGTCTTTTTTGTAATTTTTTGGGAACAGAGCACATCTGGCTTTCTCCAGTAATATTAAAGCTAACATCAAAATTACAGGATATTAGTGTAATCTTTTCAAAATGCTTGGCACATGGCACATTTTCTGTCTGCAATCGATTTGCACAGCATTAACAGAGAGAATCATTATCTTCATTATCTCCTGTGTTCGTTTGCAGTGAATGAGCTTCCTCAAGCGCATGCTGAAGATGCATCTAGCTGTTGTCAACAAGGACTCAATGTAACAACATTTTACACCAGCAGAGGTTTCGTCCTTTTTGAATGTGTTACCATTGTATTTGTGTGTGTGTGTGTGTGTGTGTGTGTTTTTCCTCGTGATATCTGCAGCATGTGTGCACAATTGTTCAACCTCGTCCACTGACGTTTTCCATATGCCCGAGTTTCAACAATCATGAGTGCTGCTTCAATCTTAGCATTAGAGTGAGACACCTCCGTGAATATGTTAACACTGCAGTGACAAATATGTTCCACAGTCAAGTGTTCAAAAGGCAACACTTGATCTATTGTCAACATAATTCCTCTGTGATACAGTCTTCTTCTGATGCTAAAGAAGGAATCATTAGAAGTAAGTAATTATTTCCATCATTAATCTCAGAACCACTTTCTTTCTATTTTACAATACCAATTCCAAAAAAGTTGGGATACTGTGTAAAATGTAAAGAAGATTAGAATGCAATGATGTGCAAACCTCATTTAGTCATATTGTACTCCCAATCGAATGTAAACAACGTAATATCAGAAGTTAAAACATTTTACTATTTCGTGCCTAACTATATCTCATTTAGGATTTCATGGCAGCAACACTTCTCAAATAAGCTGAAACAGGGGCAAAAAAGGGCTGGAAAAGTAACTGACACAAATCAACAACAACTGGAGCATCTGACAACTAATTAGGCTTATTGGCAAAAGGTCAGCAACATGACAGGGTATAAAAGGAGCATTTCAGAAAGGCAGAGCCGCTCAGATGAAAAGGTGAACAGAACTTCAGGAATCTGAGCCCAACTGCACCAAAAAATTATAGAAAAAATTTGGAAGTTTTGAAGACTTTGAAGATCCCACCATCTACTATGTATAACATCATCAATGGATGCAGAGAATCAAGAGGAATCTGTGCACAAGGTGAAGGTCAAAATTGCATAATTGTGATCTTTGGGGCCTGAGGTGGCACTGGCTTAAAATCAGACATGATTCTCTAATGAAAATCACTACATGGGCTCAGGAACACTTACACAAATCACTGTCTGTGAACACAGTTTGCACCGTCATCCACAAATTTAAAGTTAAAGCTAAGTTATATGTGAACATAATTCAGAAATGTAGACGTGTTCTCTGAGAAAAATTTATTTAAAATGGCTTGAGGCAAAATGGAAAACTGTTCTGTGGTTGGATGAATCAAAATTTTAAATTCATTTTGGAAACCATGGACACCATGTCCTGTGGACTAAAGGGCAGAGGGAGCAACCAGCTTGGTATCGGTGGACAGTCCAAAAGCCTGCATCTCTGATGAGGCTGCATTAGTGCCTATGGTGTGGTCAGCTTGCACATCTGGAAAGGCACCATCAATGCTTTTAGAGCAACATTTGCTCCATCCAGACAATGACTCTTTCAGGGATGGCTTTGCATATTCCAGTAAGCTAATGCTAAACTACATACTGCCTCCATCACAACAACATGTCTTCTCAGGAGGAGAGTCTGGGTGTTGAACTGGCCTTTCTGCAGTCCACACCTTTCTCCCGTAAAAAACATTTGGTGCATCATGAAATAAAAAATCCAGCAAAGAAGGCTCAGGATTGTTGAGCAGCTAAAATCCTGCATCTCACAAGAATGGGACGACATTCCTCTCCTAAAACTCCAGCAACTGTTCTCCTCACTTCCAGATGTTTACAGACAGATACGTTACTACCATCAAACTCAAAATGAGCTAATATATTCCATGAAATGGTAAAGTGTCTCAGTTTCAACATCTATATACTGTTTATCTTTGTTTGGGAATAAAATATGGGTTTATGATATTTGCAAATCAATGCATCCTGTTTTTATTTATATTTTACACAGAATCCCAAATTACTTTATTTTTGGAATTGGGGTTATACTTTGATTAACAGTTTTATCTATAAATTATCAAGAAAATGTGAAAAACTGTCATAATAATCTATAGTGGTAAAGTACCATCTTCAAATATCTTGTAATACCACCAGCAAATTAAAATGGTGAAAAACTACACAGAAAAAGCGCCTAGAGATAATCATCGATTATGATCAGTGCTATACAAATAAAATTTAATTGAAAAACACAGCTGTGTTAGGGCAGGTTAAATGTAAATTTAAACATCTAGATACAATCAAAGCAGTAAACCAAAACACTACAACAAGAGAATATTTGATATTGTTGCGTGAAACATTACTGAAATTATTTCATTGTTAGCTCACCAATTAAATCATTCATTAATCAGCAGCTAAACTAACAGATAGATGATTTTAGGCTATTTTCTTGTTAGATACAAATGATGAATGAATAGTTCTAGTAATAAATAACCCTTACCCGAATAATTAACAGGTAGTTAATTAAAAATGTTTGAAAATGAGTGATGACAAGGATGCTCATTCACTAAAACAAATAGTAAATTTATGTCATTATCAGACATTTTAATGAATACATGGGTAAATACAGTGGGGACAATAAGTATTGGGAAATGTAAAAATGTGCAAGTTCACCCATTTAAAAAGATAAGAGAGGT
>JAQQAE010020558.1:0-10660 GCA_029823295.1 Pseudamia nigra | reverse complement strand
TAAAAGTTGGTGGGGACAATTTGAGCCTCCTGAAAAGTTGGTAGTGTTATGTCCCTACCGTCCCTATGCAAACCTACACCCTTGGTGAATAGTGATAAGAGGGAACAGAGGGGGGTCGAGCACTGCATGCATTTCTTGCCGGGGGATTTTTCCAGCTGTGAGACCAAGATCTCAGCACAGGGAGCCGAAAAACAAAAGATAAGATACAGAACTGAAGAAGCATCCTGGATAGGTAGTAAAACATCTTCAAACCAAATTTCCAGTCCAGTTGACAGAAGGAAAACCACACACTTTGGATACTATGACCTGGATGACTGAGAATCTTCACAGACAAAAGATAAGATAGATTCCTTTTCTCAGGGGCCGATAAGTGGAAAATCTCCTCACTAGTCCATCTGATCCAATCCAACACTAGGGTTTCTGGATCTCAAGTTCTGACCACATTGGAGAGACATCAGCACTTCCATGTTGTTGACCATTCTTGAATTTATCTCAGAAATCGTCGCATGTTGTGCTGCTATGGTCCTCCCCATCTGCTTGATTTGGAGAGACAGCTTTGTGGGGCTTTGAACAGCTGCCTCCATCTTCTTAATAGAATAATACACCAGAAAAATGACTAAGCCAATCAGCAGAAATTCTGTTGTCATGGTTCCGAATAGATAAAAATCTTCAATGTCCTCCAATGACAATGGTGCAAGGCCGATACGTTTCCAGTTCTCCCAGGGATCTCTTGCATCCCCAGCAGCATATGTTCCGGGGTTCCCCCGATCCTGTCTTCCTGTTTGAAAACAGGGTGCAAAAATAAACAGAAATAATCAACCCTTTTATTAGTCATCATAATCATGGCTTTGTATAGATGTCAAATCCAAAACAAACAAACCAAATCATGTTGCAGTGTTCACATTATCTTGGTCACATATGTACAATGTGGGACTGTATTTACTGTAGAACTTTTATAATCAGAGGCCCAAAAGACTTGCGACAGCAGAGAAAATAATTTCTGTTTTGTCTATTTTCAATGTAGTTTTTCCAGGAGAACAGATGGTCTATGATTATTATGAAAATACCTCCTTCATTTCTTACAATTTGATGATAACAGTAGGGTCTTGATGAGAGTAAGAAGGATAATTTTGTTTAGAATGAATATTTTTTGCACTGATGTTTAAAAAAAAAACAATCTACAAAACATACTGTTGCCTTTTCCTTGCTTTTCATTCACACTCTTCCACATATTGACACATATAAATGCAACACCAATCTGACTTGCAGGTACACTGTGCAGATGTCACTGTGGCTTATTGGTTTGGATGCTGAATTCACTAAGACTGATTAACCACAGCATGATGTTCAACTCTGAACAGGATGTCACATCTCATCCAAAATCTCCAGTAAAAGTAAAAAAAAGAAAAAGAAAAAAAAGGGCAGAAAAATACCAAAACCAATTTGATGTGTGGGGCCATGTTTGTGGCCCTTTAGATGCATGCCATTTCAATGCATATACTTATGAAGAACAAAATCCTCTTGACATTAAACAGTGGCTGCAGGAAAAAAATACTGACTTGGAGAGTCACTTAATCTCCAAGTCAAAGTTACGTGACTAATATTTAGCTCATGTAGCACAGCATTTCCCAAAGGGTGGGGTGCTTATGTTATATCTGGCATAGCAGACCTTTTGACAGCAGAGCCTTGATTCCATAGGTGTATCATTATTGATGGCTGTATCCCATTTAGATGATTCCATTTAAGGCCCTGGAACTATTCATGGTCTGCTGAGGCAGGTAAATGGATGTGTCATCATAAATGTCATCAGTAGCCACTCTGCTTTGCCTGTGGTGGACGATTGCACACTTGCTTCATCCTGGGTTTAATTCCTGGCCTTTCTGATGGATGTTCCCATATTTACCCATGTGTATGTTTGTCCTCCTGGCTTGCTCTTGGTGCTGCACAGTAGCTGATGAGTGCTCTTAAATTGAATGAGTAAGATGCATGTTTCTCTAACTTAAAATGACCCTTTAACTAAAATGTCTGTGGTGAAAAAGCATTATTCCAAAAAACGAATCATATAAGACAAAATGTTTAATATCGTTATCTGCATACTTATGAGTGATGGCACTCTTTGGGTCATCAGGTGGGCACTCTTCTTCAGTGGTGTTCACCACTGGTGTTCAGTGGTGAGTAGGCCTATTTAGTAATAACATGCTCCAAGTTTGTGAAACAACATTCTTTAACACCATAGCTGAATAGGCCCACTACACCTCCAGAGGACTCAGTGGTGAAACCTGGCGGCTCAGCTTTCCACCTAACCACCCAGGTGGTATCCTTCCACAGCCACAGCCATTGACTCTCATTTTCCCTAGACAGTTCTTTCACAGCTTTCCAGTGTGCCTTCCATTATACATGCATCTGAAGCAGCCTCGACATTGTGGCCGCTACAAACCCACTGCAGCCTGCTTCTACTGGCCGGACCTTCACTTTCCAGCCTTGCTGTATTGCCTGAAAGTTTGGTGTACTTCAGCTTCTTCTGCTCATTGGCCTCTTCAATGGCTCTCTCCCACTCCCAGGGTACCATGAACTCAATGACGTACACAAACTCAGTTGAGGCTGACCACAGTATGATGTCCAGATTGAAATATGCAAGCACATGATTTCTACACATCATGGGCTGTGATTTTTCACCTTAATAGTGTTAGGGCTGAATTTACAAATAAGCCCACTAGTCTGTTATTGGTGTTTGGAATTGACATTCTTTTAGCTAAAATGCCAGTAATAGTAAATTTTGCAGTAAAAGAAGTTGAAAAATAGAGTTTGTATGATCGCCCTCATTTTCAAGATATATTGCCCCATTTGAGTCATTTTTAAAATTTTTTTCTTGTTACAAACACTAGTGCCATCCATACCAAAAGTTAAGATGGACGTATTTAAAAGGTCAGTAACTTTAGCAATTTTAATATCAATTGGTCTAGCTATAACACTGACAAGCCAGTTATGTATACATAGACACAGACACCGCACTGTCAAACCTGTATCTTCTAAAAAAAAATAAAAAATCATAACCTTTGGTTCTGTTACATACCAATACCAGTTAACTGAAAGAAATTCTCTTTTTTTTTCAAAAAATGTTGAAAATCTATGTTGAGAGAATTGGACAGCTGGATTTTAGCATCAGAATGATAAACTTCAAGACCGAAAGAAGGAGGGACCGATCGACCCCCTTATCAGGCTTTATTGCTGTTTTTAAACTATGTCCATGGCAGTTGGATTGGATTCACCATGGTTATTTGAGGAATGCAACATAAACTTGCAGAGGTTGAAAAAAATACAGTCATTTACAGAGGAATGATGATGAGCTCCTCACAAACACAACAGAAAAATGCATGCATTTGTGAGAATATAAAAGTTTTAGTTCTAACCCGAACCCCTCCCTTCCATTCACAGGTAGTGTGAGTCTCAACAACAGAGCCGTAATTAAAACACATTATGGAAGGGGGACGCAATGTCCAATGCAATATCGTGAAATTATTTTTTTCCTTTGTAGCAGATATAACCTCACCCACAGCACAAACCTCTGATTATCCTGAGCAATGTAACCGAAAACAAATCACTTATGTGTCTGACTTGTGAACTGGTGAATGCAAATGGCTTCTGCTCCAATGAGCTGTCCGATGCTCCGATTGGCTTGATGTTAACATGATGCTGCGATTGGCTGAAGACTCAAATGCGCTCCACTCTATGGATGACCCGTACAGACACACATCAAACTGATACAAGAGGGAAATGTAAAATCCAGGGAGCAGGGAGGGTCTATGTGGGTAAATCCACCAGCATGCATAGGGACAGATGTGAGGACTGAGACGATTATTAATGGATGAGTCTAAGTATTGAGTCTTGGATGGACATTTGCAACCTTAAAGATTTTTTTTTCAATTTAAGGAGCAACTTAACATTGGGAAAAAACAACACGTTTTACAAATCGGTTCTTTGTGCTGACTGGATGGGAAGCGTTAGTGGATTGGACATGGCCATCAACTACTAACTGCCTTTTGATGATCACTGCTGTATACGCTTGTTCCTTTCAGTGTAGGTTATATTATAGGCTGTTGTTCACTATATCATCACAGCTGGTACAATAGCTGTCATGCTCTGTGACTCTGCAGGTGTTGTGTTGTCTGTACAGTACATGTGGATTTGGATGGTTACAGCAGGTCTCTAGTGTGCCTGGTGTAATATAAAAGGCCTGACTGTTGTGTAATGGCTTTTTTTCATCTGCTTGTCAAGTGAGAGAAACGAGTGAGAAATTGGTCATCTAGTACGTTTGTAGTTGACCGTGATTCCCATGCTGGTTGAGCCCTGTGTTGGTTGGTGTTACTTTGTGTAGCTGATCAAAAGCCTGCTTTTATTTTATCTGTGATACATTCTCTACACCATTTTCCTCCCCTGTCAGTGAGTGGTGAGCGGTTTCATCAGCCTTTATGTCTGAAGTGCTTCTGCATTACATGGGTGAGCATTGTTGGTATTTATTTCTGCCTTATTCAGTGGCATATCGCTCACTCAATAGGCATTTTCAGACCAAGCTACAGAAGGCATTGTGAGAAAAATGAGACTGGGAAGAAGACATTGAAGCCTACGACTGATCGTGTTGCACACAGAGAAGCACTTTTAACGGGAGTGAGAAGGACACAAGGATGACAATAAGGAATAGTCTCCTATGTTTGCACAAGGAGGACATGTAAGCACCCTTTTTTAAGAAGCATCCAAGGAGGAAATGAAAAGAGGGGTACAGTAAGGGTTTATGAAAGAGACAGAGGGAGACAGAGATTGCCCCAGCTGGCGCAGTCTGCTGGGAGCAGCTACTGTATTTGGGTCAGCACATTGCATCATCAGCATTTCTCTCAACCTGCCTGAGCAAATGGAGAAGGAGCCCAACCTGCTCGATGAGCTGCATTATTAAGAGTTTCTGCCTGTGCTTTCAACATGTCGACTGTATTTACTTTCATATGTACACTACCTACACAGATGCACACACAGTGAAGCATTTATATCACACATGGAAAATCACTCTAGCAGACTGGAATTTTGGCCCGTTCACTATTTCAAGACTGATACTGCATGTTGACTTTTTGGAAAACTTTTGGAAAGTTGCAAGAAAATCAGAGGCAGACAGAAAAATAATGAAAAATATTTAATAAGTAAGTTATTAGAAGGTGTACAATAAAATGATCTTTGTTACTGTTTCAGTGTTGTCCATGCTTCAACAATAAGAAAGAGACTGGACAAAAATGGAAACTGAAAGCAGACACTGTTCTATTGAGCTGGGGGGTGTTTGGGGGTGTTTGGGGGTGGGGGTGTGATGGAAGCAACAGCTCTTGGAAGAAGCTGTTCTTCAGTCTGTTTGTGGTTGCTTTTAGTGCCATGTGCTGTATCTTTTCCCTGATGGTAGGGGGACAAACAGGCTGTGACCTGGATGGGTGGGGTCTCTGGCAATGCTGTTGGTTTTCCTCTTTAGTCGGCTAGCATATACCGAGACCAGGCTGGGAAAAGGTGTCCCCACAATCCATTGTGCTGTTTTCACCATGCGTGTCAAGTCCTTTTTGTTTTCTGTGGTGCAGCTAGAAAACCAAACTGTGCAGCAATAGCACAGAATGCTCTCCACTGTGCTCATGTAGAAGTTCAGAAGGAGCTTTGTGGGGAGCTTAGTCGTCCTCAGCCACCGCAGAAAGAAAAGTCTTTGTTGAGCCTTGACCCTAAATTAAAAGGATTTGAACAAGCCTGTTCAAAGTCCAGACTTGAATGTAGTTGAGAAGCTGTGGCATGACCCTAAACATGCTGTTCATGCTCAAACCAACAAATGTGACTGAATTAGGACAATTCTGCAGAACAGATTTGGCCAAAATTCCTCCACATTGATGTAAAAGACTCATTGCCTGTTATTGCAAATGCTTGATGGCACTTAATGCTGCCAAGGAAGGCACAACCAGAGAAAACAGGAAGCACTAAAGAAAACAGGAACGTGGTAAATACTTTTTTAAAGATGACAACCAAGAAAACAGTACCTACAGTATAGTACCATATTTTCCGGGTGAAAAGTATGTTAGTCGCACGCGCCAAAAAATGCATAATGAAGAAGAAAAAAATGTGTATTAGTCACTCTGCAGAACAGGTCGCATCTGTTCAGGGAACGCACGCAGCCACGGCTGCGCACTTGACGGAGAGTTTGCGGCTCGTCTCCTCCAGCGGCTGTCAGTGTGACAAACACCCTACAGTCGAATTTATTCAAAATACAAGTTGCTCCAATGTATTTGTCACTCCCCTCACCAGACTATGCAAAAACGCGACTTTTAATCCGGCAAATACGGTATATGTATAACAATGCAAGTTCTCTTCTCCTGGTAGTCTGTGAAGATTCTCAGTCATCCAGGTCATAGTATCCAAGGCGTGTGGTTTTCTCTCTGTCAACTGCACTGGAAATTTGGTTTGAAGACATTTCGCTACCTATCCAGGAAGCATCTTCAGTTCTAAAAAAAACTCATGTAGGCAACCAGAACTCACACTCTTCTCCTGGTACTTACCAACAGGTTAAACATAAATGTAGAAAACTGTTTTGACAAAGTTTTTCCTGTCTTCTGTGTTGAACAAGGGATCAATTAGTAATTCGCAAGCTGGATGTCAAGTATTTTTCTTCACTGCCACAATTGTTTCTTTCCCCCTTTAGTGGGAGAATGAAATTTCATTTCTTTCTATACTGCTTGCGGTTCGAAACAAATGACAATAAAAAGAAACCTTTAACCTTGAACTTTTAACATCTACTTGGGCCCAGGGTCGCCCCTTAAACATAAATGAAATAATCTTATGATAGTCATCAGTGTTGATTGATGCTAAAATCTTTTTGGCCATATTACTTGGTATTTCTTTAGAGAAGGATATGATATACGCAAGCAGGTATTTCTCTTTTTCGCTCTTTTAAAGACTTTCTCTTTTTGCTTGGCCTTCAACCATACTTTCTTAGTATAATCCTTATCTAATTTTAACTAATTTTCAAATTTTTACTTAAATTATCATTTGCATATGTTAATGGAGGTTTCACAATACTTGTTTAATGCCATGGTCCGACATTGAAATTCTATTCAAGCAATAAGGTTAAGGACGCAGCACCAGCTTTTGAAACAGTTTTAACTCAAAGTTCCCTGGCTAATTGCATATACCACTTTCATCTTCTGGTTTAACCTTTGAATGTAATTATAGAATGACTGTGAAGCCTGTTGCATTTAACCTGCAGAAACCTTGAATAAAAAACAGTAAATGTACAAAAAAGTGGAACCTAATAGGCCTATTTAATGGCAAATGATATAAATATAACACAGAAGGACACAGATGTAATCCGAGAAGGTACACTTGACATTCTTTGTGTATTTTCAGCCTGAAATCCTTAGTCACTCCTGTGTATGTGAAAGATCCATGTCTTTATGTTGTCTACCTGACAAATTAATCACACGGGAGGCTCAGTTTTAATCAGTACATGGTATAATATACAAGTCATGTACACAGAAGTTGAGGCATGTGTACAATGTCAGTTAAAACTGAATGCAATGACTTCTTAACATTAATAATCTATAATTAAAACAGTGCACAGATGAAAATCAGATGTTTTTAAATTGTGTGGTCATTTTGACTGTTCAGACACTCATATTTATCACTCTGTTGCATCATGTTTTCTTTTAACTGGACTAAGGGAAATTCTAAAAGTGGAATGTTTTCATATTCATGCTTGGGGGGATTTCAGCTGCTTAACAGTTCGAGGTTTCCATTGTTGTATTTAGTGTTACATAATGTTCAAAACATTTTCAATAGGTGACAAGGCAGATCTAATTCAGGCAAGTTCAGCACTAGGACTCTGTTACTACAGAGCCATGCTGTTGGAATATGTGCACAATGTGGTTTGACATTGAAATAAACAATGAAATAAACTGTTCTTAAGGTAAGCTAATACTAACTGCTAACTTGCTACTACATAAATAGAATATACAAAAGTCTGACTCTGCTGGTGAGTCAAGTTACAGTACTATAGCGAGCTGTCGATCAAACCCCAACGCAGGAGTGATTTATCAGATTATTTGCCATAATATCTTCATAAAAGAGCAAAAAAGAGTAAAAAGGTCCAAATAAAATGGTTGGCGTACACTGTGTGATTTCAGTTTTAATTCATACCCATTTGGCAGGCTTATGTGCCACTAGCAATCTCAAGCGATTGTGGCCTGAGATGGTGCCTCATACCCCCAGCTATTTCATGACTGGCCCGTGCGGTCAGAGCCACAAATCGTACCTTGGCTGGATTTCAAACATGTTTGATTCCCAGATGATCGCCATGGGTTTTCTCTGCTTTTTTCCTCACTGTGACTGTGTAGTCACAGAGCAGCAGCAAGAAACAGCCAGTGAAACGTAGACGAAAGCAATGAACATCACAGAAGTATCACATACTGGAGCTAATAAGTTAGATGGGGCTACAAGTTTAAAGATTTCCACACAAACGGAGAGGCATACGCATATAAATGTAATAGTATTCTCCATGTCTGTATGGTGTGTGGAGACAGAAAGAGAGCAGATGTGCCAGATGCCACTTTGAAGGGAAGAGAGAAAAGAGACTGTGGAATGCTCAGATGTTTAAAAAACACAGTATTTCTGCTCAGCATTGACTGAAAAAAAAAGAAAAAATGGACCAATCACTTGTACAGTGTACTATGCCACAATAGCGTGCGGATGTCAAAACGCAACGCACTGTGTACACTGGATTTGGGTGCATTTGCAGCTGAAACGGTTGGACAGTGTACTACACCTTCACATTCACATGTTTCTGAAATCACACCAGCCTTTAGTATGTTCAGACAGATAGTCCAATGATAGTCCAACAGTCCAATGTAACTCTAGGAGTCAGGGCTTCTTCGAGCTCAGTGAATGTTGCCCCAGTGGCCAACTTGACATTACTTCCGCCTTGGCCTTACTGTACACTGGGGTCTCAAACCCGTGCTGTAGATGGCCGAGACCCTGCATGTTTTCTTTCCAACTGATCTCCAACTGGCAGCTTTCACTCACTAGGTGCTCTCCCTCATTGCTGATCAGTGAAATCACCTGCTTTAGTGACTGGTGGAAAGAAAACCTGCAGGGTCTCGACCCTCCGTGCCATGAGTTTGACACCCCTGCTGTACATCCTTGGTCATTGCCCACCGGTTCACAGTGTTTCTAAACCCATCCACTACATAGTCAGGTCTGTTTTAATGCACTGTTGTCTGGCGGCCCTGAGATCTTGTTCATCCAACATTCTTTTTACATCTTTTTGTCTGTAGAGATTTCTTCACATTCTCTAACTCTTTAAATGCTATTCCACTTCTGTAGGATATTCTTTTGCAATGATATGCTGAGAAACATTCTTAAATTGTGTCACTTTTTTTGCAGTGCAGTCAAATGTTTACCTCAGACAAACTCCGGGGTAAACTCTCAGACAGGGATGCTCTCCTTATACCCTCACCATATTAATATTCAGTTGGCATTTAACCTAATTCATTGTGAGACCTTCCACCATGTGTGTTTTTAAACACTTGACAAGCTTTCTGGCCTTTTTGTCACTGGGTCACTTAAAATGTGCTACTGGCTTTATATTCAAAACACATAGCAAATTATCCCATTAGGTTTTTATTTTCACTTCATGCAGTGGCCCGTGTAAAAACAAGGTTGTGGTAATTGAATATTCAGTCTTTAAAGTAAAAAAAATAATCAATAAATACTTAAAGAGCAAATCAACAGCACTTTGTTCTTCCTAAAACAAAAGTGAGTTTTGACTAGAGAGGTGTGCAGTGGCCCTGTTTTGAACTGTGTACCGTATTGATGATTTTGCAGGGTTGTGCGTTGTGCCTGCATTTTAATTGCGTATTTGCGGCATAGGGGGAATAAATGCAATTAACTCAATGTGGGTGGACTTCAATCACAAAGATGCACTGTACTGAGAAAAAGGTTGTTAGAAGGTAATTATGACTTTGTGATTATTCATTACACTCCATTCAGTGTGTCGGTCAGCGTGTATGTAAGCACTATTTTATATTGCATTATCACTGCTGAATTGTGCTGAAAAGGGCATCTTGGGCTGTTAACAAGGTTGTTCAGTTGCCAGTAATTTCTCTTATTTTTAATTTTGCAATCAACAATCAACGGACACAGCCTGCTTGCTGGTGCAGATTTTCGAGGAGTTGAAAGAAGAAGGTCAAACAAGTGAGATTAATTAAAATTTTATCCCCACACAGGGATCATATTGCCTAAATACAGCTTCATTCATCATAGCCAGTTTCATTCATCATTCGCTGTGTGAATTTCTCTGTATCCGAAGAGACTGTTACATGTAAATCCATTAATCTGTTCTGGACCCACGACAAACTCCCATATAAAGTATAGATTACACACCTATACCTGCACATTTATTAATTATTATTATTTGAAAAGGAAGTTATGTTAATTATCTGAAACGGAATGAATTCAATTAGTTCTAAAAAGGTTTTAAAATGACACTTACCCAAGGGCGCGTTATCCAGGATGAGCAGGCGTTTCAGGGTAACCTGTTCTCCACCAAGTATTTTTTGACACTAGGTCCAAATTCCAGGTTCACATACTGGGTGAAAAA
>JAQQAE010020557.1:0-10660 GCA_029823295.1 Pseudamia nigra | reverse complement strand
AAATGGAAATATGAGAGTGCTTACTCTTTCTGAAGACGCTCAGCCTCTCATTGAGGAGAGTCAGGCTTTGTTGGAGGACTACACAGATGCTATAGAATATAGACGTTGGCCGTTGAATCCAGACCTACACCAAGCAGAGCCAGATGACAAATCCTCCACCTACACTTTAACCAACGTGGTCCCACTAATCACAGACTTCCTGGATACTTCCTGGAAGCCGTATTTGGACACTATCCGCCGTCGTCTCAACAATTTCTGCCATGGTACAGCTTTTGTGGTGACAGGAGTGACTGTTTCAGGAGCGACCATTAGGCGAGATAGCAGGGACCGCCTGGCAATCCCAAAACACTTATGGCTGGCATACTGTTGCCCGCGGTTTGACCATAACTCACCCTATGAGGTGAGATTCATGTTTCCCTCTTATGGAGGTTATGCACTGAATGAACACACAGGACATGGTGTTGTTGAAGTCTCTCTGAAGACACTGGAGACTTTCCTGAAGAGCCAGACAAACACAGACAGTGACGTTAAGGTTTTCTACAAGGGCTGTGTGCCAGAAAGTAACTTTAAGAAAAAGAGGAGAGACCTGGCCAGTGTTTCAATATGATGATAATGTTATACTGAAACTGTGTCCTGAATTGTATGTTGAAACCCAACAGTGTTATTAAAGTGTTAGCCTTTAGTACTAAACTTTTAGGACTTTTTGTGCTTTACAAACACTAACATAAAAAAAAAAGAAAACAATATCTAATGCTGTCACAGAAGTAGCAATGACATAAAAGTGACAGAAGTATGGCAACAACTTTAGACTTCATTATTTTTGAATTATTATTTAAGAATATTGTTTGATGTAGCTTTAAAAGTGTGCTTATTGACAATATTTTGATAGTGTTTTAAAATATAACAATCCTGAGGTGCTTGGTTGTGTTTTACTGTTGTATTCAGTTGAATTAATAAATAACATATGCATCATAACATGTGTTTTGAAATGTTTACTACTCTGTTACATGCTTTAGTTTTTACGTATGAGACTTCCTGACGTCACCCTTTGATTATAATGTAGATGGTTCTTGCAGCATGTAGCTTAACAGGTGTCTAATAGGTGCAAACATTACTAAGGATCTATCTTATGCAGTAGGACTGACCTTGGCTGAGGTAAGTGAGGCCTGCAGTTCTTTAGATGTTGTTCTGGGTTATTTTGTGACCTCCTAGGCAAGTCGCTGATATGCTCTTGGAATAATTTTGGCAGGCCAGCCACTCCTGGGAAGGTTCATCGCTGTTCCAAATTTCCTCTGTTTGTGGGTAATGTCTCTCACTGTGGTTCATTGGAGTCTCAAAGCCTTAGAAATGGTTATGTGACCTTCACCAGACTGATAGATGTCAGTGACTTTCTTATCTGTTCTCGAATATCTTTACATCATCCTCAACATGATATGTTGTTTTTTGTTTGAAATGTTCACTTTGTTCAATTAAAGTGATCTTTTTTATTCAGCAGGTCTGGTGGTAATCAGGCCTAGGTGTGCTTAGCGAAACTGAACTCAGCTTTCCAAAAAATGTGGTTAAATAACAGTTAATTCATGATTTAAGAGGGGCAAATACGTTTTTCCACATAGGGCCAGGTAGGTTTGGGGCTTTTTTTCTATTAATAAATGAAATCATTATTTAAACACTGTATGTTGTATTTATTCATGTTATTGTTGTCTACTATTTCAATTGTTTGATGATCTGAAACACAAAAAATACAAAATTAGGAAGGGGACAAATACTTTCTCACAGTACTGTAACTTAACCAATGTATGTCCCAGAAAATGGAAGCTTAAATGAGATCATTAACAATTGAATGAACTACCTGTATAAGAGACAATACATATAAAAAACCAGTTTCTTCTATAATCTGGCATATTTATATCTTGCATTATTTTAATCCATATGTTCACTCACATGCACTGTCACTAATGAGGAAACAGATAAGGTCAAATAGATGTCTGTGAAGATTCTCCAGGTCATCTTTGTCTTGTAGGTTCTTCTTCAGCAAACATATTGGTCTAGTGGTAAAACAAGAACCTACAAGACAACATAAAGTAGCAAATGAAAACTATTATAACATAAGTATAATAATTCAGTTATGAACTACTGTCGTAACTATGGAATGTGCCATAATGTTTTTTTTACATGTGATGTTAAAAGGTTCACCATTGTTTCCCTTAAGTTACATTCAATTTTACACATAAAAGCTAAATTCATTTTTTAAAAGCATGTTTTGTGGATGCTACACCACATAAATGTAACCGTGTAACGTAATATCTAGGAAGTTTGATGTGCTATCATCAGTTTTTTTTTGGTTTGCACTTGTGTGCGCATGTAAAAGATGCCAAATTGGAACAAGACACATTTGTCATGACTGACAAGAAATGGAAGCACAGACTTGAGGTTGTGGAAATTTAAAAGGGAAGAAAACAATTTGCTCACTGGTTTCACGCAAAAGAGAATGCTGTGAGATTTACAGTGTGTTTCATCTGCTGCTCTGGGTGTGGGTGGATCTGCTGAAATGCATGGTACACAGTGCTTTGCATATGGAGTCCTGATTACAGAGTGGACTGTGGGACCTGAAGCTGTTTGAGTTCCATGTGCAGATACAGACGCATTCGATCCTTTTTAGCCAGTTCCAAAAAAATTGAGATTTGCTGGCCTATTCGCAGCATCAATCTATGTCAACCATGGCACATTGGGCAAAGATAGTTTTTGCGCTTGTCTGCATAACAGTTTCAACAGTTAGAGGAAAAGTGGAAAAAGATCTTTCTCCCGAGTGCAGGGAATTCCTTTACTTGGGAAAACCACCAATGGGACTGGATCATCCGTCTCTCCAGTTCATCTGTCAGCGTTACAACAGGAAGCCACGCTACGTGACACTGTACAACACTGTGGACCACATACCTGTTTACTCTGCCTACACATTCAAACGCTCAGACGGTGAGAAATGTGTGGATGTACCATGGATGTATGAACCTCAGGTAAAGAAGTACAAGGATAAATATTGCTTTGCATTGAATTATATTGGAATACTCCTGCGAATCCCATTTTCACCTTCTGTTTGCATTTGTTTGTTTATCTCCACAGCTGTCCACATCTTCTGACACAGATGAAATGCAGCCTTTCCCGAGTGGCTACATCCACATGAATTTTGAGGATGCCCAAGCTGTTCTGGATGATTATACAAATGCTGTCCTCTATGAGCGTGGCACCCTCAACCCTGATGAGCATCAAGATGAACCTGATGACAAGGCCTCCACCTACACCCTAACAAATGTTGTTCCTATGGCGCCTGATTTTAACAACAGGGTCTGGAACAACCAAGAGCACATTATTCGCAAACGACTCAACAACTACTGCAGAGAAACGGCGTACATCGTCACTGGCATCACCACATCGGGAAAGATGATCCGCCGGCAGAACATCAACCGCATTGCGGTGCCCACCTACTTGTGGTCTGCTTATTGTTGTGTCGACTATGACCACAACGCACCTTTTAATGAACGCTATAAGTTCCCATCTTTTGCTCACTACGGTCTTAATGCGGAAGAGAATAATGTGGTGGTTGAAGTCTCCATCCAGAAACTGAAAGAGTTCCTTAAGAAAACCACCTTTGTTGATCAGAACTTCCAGATCTTTGTGGATGACTGCATCCTACCTGCCTCCAAAACATCCATAACTAAAATAGCTCCATAGCTAAAAACAGCAATAAGAGAGGGAGAGAGACATACATTTGTTTTATCAGTTGCTTAATCAACTACACTTCTTTAGAATAGATGACATATGTGTATCAGTGGTAATAAGATACAATACTACAGGAATACTTAATTACTGTAAAAGTGTAGCCAATTAATTAATTTACTGCAATAAAGGTTTGTGATCTCTGGTTGAATTCTTCAGAGTGTTTTCTTTCTGTGATATACAAACCATTTTTAATGATTCTTCACATAAGCAACACACTGAGCCTATAAAACAAACTTTTCCTAGATATCCTGCTTTCCCTTTCATACATTTGTTACTGATCTTAAAATGTAATGCACTTGTAATGAGGAAGTCATGAAAAATAACCCTTTTTAATGGGTTAAATCTTTCAACTTTCAAATACCTAGACCAAAATTTGGTCTAGGTATTTGTAATTATCATACTTTACAATTCTATTATTTAGAGGAGCCACAGCTGTAAGAGACCTATTTTGAATTCTTCTATACAAAAACGATTAGTGTTAATCCTGACTATAATGAAAAGGGAAACTGTTCACATACACCACCATCGTTTTGTTTTACTGGCTATAAAATGCTCATAAAATTGGATAACATTCACTGCTCTTGAATTACTGCTACAGCACTTGAGATACTTTGAATGTATGGAAAAGACTTTACAATGGGACACCAGTTTGCTTGAACTACAAATGAGTAAAAATGGAAATAATGCAGAGCCTGATAGAGCTGGAACTGAGGCTGCCCAAGCAGTCAGAGGTAAAAGCACAGAAAGAACAAAGCTGCTGTGATGATGGCCACATCCAAATCATGTGCCTTGTTCCTGGCTGCTGTCATGGTGGTCCTCATCTGCACCACAATGCTCAGGGGAGCCCAGGCTGGCGTGGTGGTGGACTTTAATCACGTGGAGCGCTGCAAGGACTCTTTGTACATGGGAACTCCACCTCGAGGCTACCTCAGTACCTCGTTTAAGATCTGTCAGCGGTATCAGGATAAACCCCGCTATGTCACCCTCTACGACCCGCAAAAACACATCCCCATCTACTCGGCTTACATATTCAAGAAGTCAGACGGCGACAAGAAAGTGGATTTCCCATGGATGTTTGAGCCCCAGGTAAGCTTCTTTAAAGCTTGAAGTTAAAAGGTAGCTGCATTTTCCCAGTGTATGATCATTGGCATGTGTTTCATATATTCACACCTAACCAGGAGTTTATAGAGCGATATCATTAGGCACATTTAGGTAACCTTACTGGCAATGAAATTGTTGTAAGAAACTATTGTCATTACCTCTCATTATTGCTGAGAATGTAACGTTGACTGTCTATTGTAATTTATAGTAATAGCAGTTTGTGAGGTCTGATATTTTTATGATGAATTGTTTCTCATGATATTCATGTAACAAGTTGATTAAGCCTACTCCAAATAAGCTGAAATCCATTCATGATTATTAAAATTCACCAAGTTAAAGCTTTAAGTTGTAGTCCTGGAGAAACAAATAACTATTAAAAACATTAAATGACTCTGTATTTCTGTTATTCTTACTAGGTTGGCATGATTTGATTGCAATTGTCACATTGCAATTACTGTGGTTTCTTATGGGTTGCTTGATTATCAAGAAAAATTTACATAATGGAGAGTTATTTAGAAATGCCAAGTCACATACACAAACCAGCATAAAATACACAAACTGCAAAAATACTGGAGTTATTCACCATTTCTGCCCTATTCTGCCCACACTAAACTTCCTAAATGTGAATTTTTAGATTGTAGCCATTAGTAGTTAAATAATTGCTTGTGCTTATACTGCAAATACCAGTGCTATGTTATTAATTGAGATGTACTAATGCTTCTTAAAACTACAGTTGTAACAGGGTTTTTTTTTGCACCAAAGTAACAAAAAGTGATAATTGAGTCTTCTGTGGGAAAGGGACTTTTTTTAAAGCAATCATCATTTTGTTTACCTGACTATAACATGTCCTTCTGCTCCAGTTTGTAATTATGTAAATGATCACCTGCAAATTTAATGTTTGTAGTCATTTGATCCCTTCTTCCTTTCATTAGTTGGCCTCCGAGAAGAGCAGCAGCAACATGGAGCCCTTTCCTCAGTCCTCAAGCATGCATATGAACTTTGAGGACACCCAGGCGATCCTTGAGGACTATGCTAATGTGGTCCAGTATGAACGAGGTCAGCTGAATCCTGACGAGCATCAGGCTGACCCTCTGGACAAAGCATCCACCTACACCCTGACTAATGTGGTCCCTCAGATCAGGGAGTTTAACATGGGACCGTGGGCAGAACACCAGGACCTCATTCGGAAACGCCTCAACAACTACTGCCGCGGCAAAGCTTTTGTGGTCACTGGAGTCACCACCTCTGGACACACGATCCGTCGCAACAACCTCGACCGGGTGGCTGTTCCTGAGTACATGTGGTCAGCCTACTGCTGTACTGAGTTTGACCAAAATGCACCATACTTTGTGCGCTACAAGTTTCCCGTGTTTGGAGCTTATGGGATGAACGACCGGGCCAGCAACCAGATGGTAGAAGTTCCTCTGAAAAACCTGGAAAAATTCCTCAAAAGCAGGATGAATGTGGATAAGAATTTCCAAATTTTTTACAATGACTGTGTGCCAGATAACTGAGCTAAAGTTGAAACAATGAGTCATGTTTTAATAAAAAATAAATAAAGCTTGAAGATAATTACAATTCAAAATTGAAAGTAAATGTGTCAAATAATGTTATATACTGCAAGCAATAAAATGAGGAATTAACTGCACTTTGTCTCATCCAGTGATTAACTGATTAACCCACTGGTCTAATTAAAAGCACAAACACTTCATCCTTTGAACTCAAGGTCACATCTAAGGTTATGTATTTGGTGGGAAAAATACCAAAGATAATCAGATTAGAAGAAGGACTAAGTAAAGAATTATGTTGGAAAAGAGGACTACTGCTAGACCTCCAGTGCCTTAAATGTGCCTTTCCCAAACATAGGGTCATGAAACAATCATTGTGCTGCTTATTTTGTTCATTCTTATTCATTATGTTGATCATTTTGTTGAGATGCCATATTTATATTTTGGGACCTACAGCTGAAAAAAGCTCTGAAACCCATGCTTCCAATGAAAAAATGTCCAGTAATAACAGGATTTATAATGTACATTTCAAGTTTGAAATTTGGGTTTCCATCCATCCATCCATTTTCTACCCCTTAATCCTCGTGAGGGATATTACCCAATGTAGGAAAAACTTAAGCAGAAAATAGAGAACAATGTAGTTGGAAAAGAACTAATTACTACACCTTGTGTGCTTTACAGGAATTCAGCCACGGTTTTTGTAATTTCTGTACACACCAGTGTTTTCAGAAACTATATTTAAACTTAAATAACTGTGGTTAACTTGAGGTTGTGGTTAACGATGAAGCTTAAGGATTTAAGACAACGGAATATTAAGAAAAGATTTTACATATTACAAGCATTACAAAAAAACAAAGTTTGGGGATTAAACAAGCCGATACATGAGCTTTAATAGGGATATGTGTATATTCCATCAGTATGTTTGGAAATCACAAATTTTTACATAATCATTCATAAAAAATGATGCAAAGTTGTAAGTCACTTTGTTCACGTTCATCTTTTGGGAATCTGAGGCAAACACAGATTATAAAAGGATGACTGATCAAGAGACGAAACTCTTTTCCATGACACCCACCCTCGCATCTGCAATTCTGCCTCCTCCAGTGGACACCCATAGTAATGAGGATCAACAATGAGCAGGTAGCTCCCCTTCTCTCCAGTGCAAACCCCTACCACCCCTTTGGAGGAGTTATCCCTGTCGCCTCCCATCATGACAGGACACCCATGCTTCTTAAAGTGCTGATGGAGTTCTTCAACTGCAACCTGCTCCAGCTCGGTCCCTCCACCCCTCACATGCACCACCTTACAGGGTACATCATAGAAGTAGTCAAGCACCAGTGAGGCCTCAAACGCCCCTATCCACTCCCTGGAACCTAAAAACGAACCTGGCTTGTCTCCCATAGAGACCAAGGCTTGCTGGATTTGCGGGAGGCTCGGTGCTTGCAGCTGCTGGCTTCTCGCTGGAGAACAGTTCAGGAAAAGCCAGGAAGCCATTGTTTGGATGGTGCGGTAGCCACATCCCCAGCCTCTGTCATCTTGTCCATCGCAGCCATAATGGAAGTACATATAGTCCCCTTTTATTAATGAACTTCTCACGTGATCCGCTAGTGGCCAGGCAAGACCGATGTGGACATTTTTTGACAACTTTCGGGCCTTCTTTGCAGTCTTCCCTTCTTCGACTGCACTTGCTCCCCAGTCGATCGTGTCGTCAGACTTTAATGATACATTTTTGTCCATTTTGACAGTATGTGTTTACCGTGACGTGAACACGTTTCCTACTAAAACCAAAGCCATAAAACAATAAAACAGGTCCCGGCTGTTTCAATTGACATAGACGGGTTAGTGGTGCAAAGATAATAACTATCCGTCAACGCAACAGCCACGATACAGTAGTTCCGCCTAATAATTGTTCCCGCTGACAGTGGTGTACTGTCCACGTCGCTATTCTTAGTCTCAGAGGCAATATTTATTTACAGAGGTGGGTAGAGTCAACAGAAATTAATTCTTCATACTCATTAATTATAATGATACAAGTAGAAGTACTCATAAGAATTGATATTTGAGTAAAAGAGAATATTCAAAATCAGTCATTGCACAAATATTGGCCATAGCCAGTACAACCATTTGGAATGTCCTGAAGAAGAATGAAACCACTGCATTGGCTACATGCAGTTATTGCAACAAAAGGATTTGCAACTAAAAATTAAGTATTATTCACTTTAACCTATTTTGTTCCTATACTGTTGCTCACCTAAAATTTTGGTGCTTTCGTTACAAACGATGCTATCTTCTAAGTTCTTTAACCAATTTTGATGTGAATACCTGGAAATAAAAGCTGAAATACTGATCTTTTGTCTCATTTCCATCATTTGATGTCAAACCCAAATCTTTTCAGTGTACAGCAAAAATAAAGGAATTGGCCTTGCTGTTCCAATACTTTCGGAGGGCACTGTACTCCATGAAGTACATTTTATTGGGAAAAAAGATAGAGTATTTGTGGACAAAAATAACCCAAAATCAATCATGAACACCATTCTTTATGCAAGGCAGGATTATTTTTTTTGTTTTGTGAAGCAAAAGTTAAGATATTATCTAAATTTAAAAAATAAATATATTATAAAGGGGCAAATTCCTCTATTTCCCTGAAATCTACACCTATGCATACAGTCATATGTCGGAAATTTTTAATGCCCATGAAAGTGTAACAAGTACAAAGTTCTGACCATATTTTATAATCATATATCACTTAAATAATTATTATTCTAATCAGTTAATTTGTATCCTATTTAGTAAATCCACAGGCAGTTTTCTTTAATCCAGTCAGTGCTCTGTAAATGTGTTTTTAGAATTTGTTGTAACATTTTTTGTACTCACACTTGTAAGTTGCATTGGCTTTACACAATGTGAGGGTTCTTGAAATCCAGCTTTACTCTAAGGTTCTGCACAATATTCAAATGTATTAAATCATTTGCAATCCCTCATCCCACCACACCTGTCTGTAGCCTAATTATTGCTGCAATCGATACACAAGTCCAGGCAGCTACAGTTTTGTCAGTGTTATTACGAGGTAAGAAGTAGCTTATTACTATGCACTTTCAAAATAGTAGTATAAGTTAATAAAACCTGTGCTTTTATGTTTGCCTCTGCATTGGAACCAGAGAGTGACCTGGCTATCCCTGAGCTCCATCATTGGTTTCAAGCATTTCTCCATTTGCGTGACTATAGTTCCGTGGTAAACCAGCAGATGGAAGCAGTGTTTCTGGTTCCTGCTCTGCACCACGTATGTTGTCTGCAAAGATCAAGCCTGGACATCTTATTTCTATTTTAATTAGTGTTAGTATTAATATTATGTTGCCTGGGCCATTGATGTAACTCATTTCGCTTCCCTGCACAGATTCAAGTTCAGCAGGAGACTGAGGACAGAGTAACAACACCTGCATAGACAGAGGCAGGATCCTCACTTTATGCACAATTATTACTAATTGAGTTATTCTTTTCAATTAAATGACATGTACTCACCTTTATTTATTGAATTTGCTAATATTCATTATGTTAGGTTCCTATAATTGAAAATGTACTTTTGACATATTGTTACAATGAGCCTTAGATTCAATTCATGTAATGATTATCTTCTACATTTCCCAGATTCACTCCCAAGGAAAACCAACCACCTCATGAATGCCTCTGCAAGTCTACATTCAGGTTAAAATGTTTGTGGCAAAGGCTATTTATCACCTTTTATTTATGATCAAAGTGGGCTGTATCACTGCTGGATCTCAGCAGCAGACAGGAAGAGACTGGACAGACTGATTAAGAGGGCCAGCTCTGTCATGGGATGCCCCCTTGACCCCGTTGAGAGGGTGGGAGAGAAGAGAATGATAGCGACCAACCCCCCTGCCAGACACCATCACAGCATAGCTCTTTCAGTGACAGACTGAAATATCCATGAAGGAGAGGATTTGCAGGTCGTTCCTCCCTGCTGCTGTTAGACTGTACAACAAGCAGCTACTCTCAGTAGACCACATCACATGTAACATGTTACCTAATCAATGTGCAATGTTCAGTCTTAGATAACTCACCACTGTGCGATTTTTAGTGCAATATTTCAGTACAGTGCTTCAGTGCAATATTTCCTGTTTACACTGTAAATAGCTTAAATATTTTACAATACCATACACTTTATTATACCACGGTACCCTACTGTATATTGTAGCCTACTTTATTCTAGCCCTTACTATTTATTAATACTGCTTATTTATTTTGTTTTTTATTCCTTT
>JAQQAE010020556.1:0-10660 GCA_029823295.1 Pseudamia nigra | reverse complement strand
ACACCGCCATCTGGTGGATGCATGACGCAAGTGCGCCTTATAATCCGGTGCGCCTTATAGTGCGGAAAATACGGTATTAGGATAACATAAAATAACTTGAATTGTGAGGGGGTACCCCAACAACATGTCACCTGACAGCTTTTTGTTCAAGTCCAGGGAGTTTGAAAGAAAAATGGCATAGATGGCGGAGAGAAGGATGAGACGGGTTGGAAGACTGGTGAAGAGAGGAGACGAGGGGCAGATGGGTCAGAATGAAGAAAAGGGAGAGGGAGATGAGAGAGACAGATTGGAGAGATGAATAGTCTTGTCAATATGTGCCTGAGAGATATGCTTAAAGGATATTTAAGTGAAAAATTGAGGCACCAATCAAGGTGTTTGTCCTAGAACTGTGCACATGACCATGCAGGCCTCAGAAAGTGGGTTGCCTTCAAGTCTCCATTGTTATACTACTGTAATATTCTCAACAGTGGCTTTGACTTGTGACTTGACTTTGAGTGTGTATGTTTGTCACTGTGCGAGAGAGAAAAATGGAGGGAGAAAGTGAATATGAGTGAGTTAGTACTCCTAAGACATCATACCCTGAGGGCAAAGGAATCAATGCCTGGAGCAGTTTGAAGAGAAGATTTCATAGTCGTGGAGTGGAGGCAATGTGGGTGAGAGGTGTTCCGTGTGCATGCTTAACCGAGTTGTTTTGCCATCTCTCTGTGTGCAAAGTATGTCTGATCTCCTTTCTTCTTTGTTTACAAAGTTCTTTAACTTTGTGAAGCTCTCCAATATTGTCATTAATATGTATTGACAATGTGAAGAGGACAGAAATCGACCAAAAGGCAAACTGTCTGTTTAGACTCCAAGCCTTTATTCTGCATCGTTACCTCTGTTGTGGACATGAATACTAAAGCTTTCAACAGGTTGAAAACAAAAAAAAAGATTGGACAAATGATTGATTGGATTCATTCACTGAAATACAAAGCTGTGCATGCACTATAATGTCCGGCTGCCCGCGGCCGGACATGCCGCTGTCCGCGTTGTACTCCACAAAGCATCGTATTCCCACAAAGACTTCATAAAGGATTTAGATTAACACAATAAAGCGAGTGAGTTTATTTCCTGTGGGCCAGGAATTGGATGTTGGTGTGAAGTCTTCCCAGAAGCCGTAACTGAATTTTACACTTTTCATCGTGACTTTCATCACCTGCTCTGGATGCTCCCAAATTGCTTTTGTTTGCATTGTAACCCAATGAGTCAGATGGCATCCTGTATGGTAAAACTCACCAGAGGATTTAAAGGAGACATAATCCAGATGAATTCCAAAATGAGATAAGTTTTGACGTGTGTATGACTAACCCACAGTTGAAGAGTGGAAGCTTCCATCTCTATTTCATACTCTGCATTAAGCTCTGTTTTGTCTGGACAGGTAGATATTTGGCGGATTATTCAGCATCAATATGCCTTATATAAACAATTACAGTAGTGGCCTCTGACTCATATCATCCTGCTTAGGTTGTGTTTGAAATGTTTGTCATGCAATGCTACCATTTGGTTTATTGTGTGGGACTGGATTTTATAATCCCATAAATACTAAAACACTTTGTGCCTACAGCCAAGACTCTGTGGGATGGTGAGAGATGGCATCCTTTGGGTTATCAAGTGAATGCCCTCTAGCTTCCTCAGTAGGTTCAAGTGACACCTAAAAAGTCTACTCAACTCAGCTCGCTTGGAACCCCGGCCGAGCAGGTACTAAAAAAATACCTGGTACCAGGTACTATAACCTAATGGAAATACTCCCAAAGCGAGCTGAGTTGAGCCGAGTAGGTACTAGTGGAAAAGGGGCCTAGTGTTTCACTGGCCCACAACACCTCCAGAGGATTCAGCAGTGAATCCCGGTGCCCTGGGTTCTCTCCCTGGATACCATCAACTCACTTACAGTAAAGGTGGATTCAGCCCCTTTCAGTAGCTCTGCATATTCTTTTACTGCCTGCCAAAAAGCCTTCACTCATATACCCATCTCCTAAAGTAGCTTTGATGTTGATGTGGCTATGAACCCTCTGCAACCTACTTTCTAAATAATGCCTTTGTTTAACAACAGTCTTTTCCTTAAACTAACCAAGTTAATTTTGGACATAATTTGAAGAAGGGATTAACTAAGGCATTGTCACAATTCTATGGCAACAGTTATATTGTATTTGTTATATGTCTTGGTACATGTTACTTGGTATTTTGTGCCCATTACTTTGTCTTTATGGTTTGTTTTGGGTGTGGTTGACAATGAAGTCAACAGTTAAGAACAAGCAGAGAACTGAACTGTAACACAAAATTGATATTTTGCTATTTTTGTGAAAAGTTTGTGTGTCTTGACAAGTAAAATTGTCTTTTAAATTAACGAACATCATATACAGTATGTAAATGATGGAATTGTTCAAATGAGTGTGAATGTCTCATGCAATTGACTGCAGTACAATTTTAGTTATGTCTTATGATCCAAAAGAGAGTTTGCGGGCCTCTGTAGCTAAAAAAAACTCAGTTTGAATTGCCTAGAGTTAGTACTTTAATTTCAAATTCAGTTCCATATTTATTCATTGAGTTTGATATTCAGTGATCCAGATGTACTTCTTTTTGCCTTATATATACAGTTCAGTAGTTCATCTTAACAGGAAGATTTCCTTTCAGATTCCCTGCTCCTCTCAGATTTGTTTTTAGGAATTAATATCAGCCAGTCAACTGTCTATTGGCTTCTTCCTGCTCCTAATTATTGTTATTATACACTATCAGCCTTTGCACATCCACCAGTGGTCCATCTCTACACTCCGTAGTCTGTGTTTTGAACATTTGAAGCAGTATAAGTTTAGTAAACCCAAATTTGCAGGAAGATTGAACAGATAAATCACAATGTGGGATTGTGATCACAACTAATGACCTCTGAGAAATGACACATTTTGCCATGTCACGACCTGTTCCAGACTATTTGGGAAAAAAGTGATGTTTACTTGTGTGTTTTTATCATCTTTGTACAAAGCCTGCAGTCTCCGCTCTCAGGTTGGAGGCCTCCGGTGCCACCTCTGGCTATTTTCCACACACAAAGAACTTGTTTGTGAGCTGTACTCTTTAGATGAGTTGAATCACATTGAAACATTACAAGAAAGTAAAATGGTAAAATACTTTTCTGTAGGAGGAAATGAGGTGAATACTTAAAACTCCAGCCTTTGTTCTTCTTCTATGGTTTTGGCACTTCCTGCCAGTTGTTAATAAGTTGCTTCCTCTTGGATTGCCTTAAAACATGGAAGAAGTAATTGGCACTGCTTACTTATAATGAAAAGAGCCAGTGTGAAGGGGTATTGATCACACAGAATGGAGGCAAGTGGGCATTTTCTTTAAGAGTACTCTCCAGTCTTGTTAATATATCTGGTAAAAGCATGCCAGAATCTTTCAGCATATACAGTTTATTAGTTTATTACATCAAATAGACCAAATAGTGTTGGGAAGGGTTGTCCTGGTCTCGGCAAACCTACTTTAATCACTGATGTGGAAATTAAAGAAAATGTAATTTTACCCATTTATGTGTCTCCAGGATTTACTACCATCGGTGTTTTCATTTAGTCTGTATTATCTCTATATCAGCAATTTGCACAGGAAAAAGCACTTCTTTATTCGATGGATATGGGTCATACACTCAAATAAATATGCCGTAGGTGTGATTTTTATGTCTTTTAATGCACAACATGGGCACTTATTTTTTTTTTTTCTAATATAAACAGAATTTTGGCTGACTATAATTATTCACATTTAATGAAATGATTGCAAATACCTAAGTCAAGCACTGATTTTGCTGGAATTAGTATTCAAGTTGCTGCATGTTCATTATGTCACTGTAATGGAGAGAGAGTGAAATTAAAGGCCATGATTTCTGATTTTTGTAGATAAATACAGACACAGAAATGAGAATAGTCACTATATCCATTTTCTCAAACAAGCTTTGCACTTAACGGATGCATCAGATCTTGACATTTTGCATCTCTGCTTGAAAACCTGCCTCTACACATTTGGTGTTAATTGACAAGATGATACCAATGATAACAGGTGAAAAGAGAGCCATTAAGAGCATCCACAAGTGAGCCACACTCTGCTGTAGCCAGATGGCCTTTGTGTGTGTGTGTCTGTGTGTGTTTGTGTGTTAGTTCTTATATGGAGCTGTTGAGTCACCGCAGACCAGACATGGTGATATATTGTGATAGCCTGACCAGCCAACTCCTCTGCCTCCAGTTAATTAAAACCTCAGCCCCAGGGCCCTCATATCACATCATTCTCATCAATCAATCAAACCTTTACATGCATGTGTACATACCCATATATACGGCACAAATGTATTCATGTAGACTTCATGAACGACCTAATCACACTCAACACCTACTCATACCTACACTGTTATTTGCGTAATAGAGCAGGGACATTCATTTCCACTCTAAAGAGGCTATGTCACCCTGCTGTAGAACATTATAGCGTTAATTACAATAGCAAGACATTAGTACATAGTGTATGAATATATTCATGTTTTCAGATTCAACTATGAAAATGATTTGAATTTAAATTGTTTTATGCCATACTGTGTAGTACAATCCATAATTTATTAACATAAAACGTAATACAATTTTAATATACTGGCATTTTCATAATATTATTTTCATTTGCAATTATAATTTTAAAATTAGTGGACAAAGTAACTGTGACATCACCCACTGGATTTCTAACTGCTATTTTGAGGCCTTTTGAAATGCAACTTGCAGGTTACGGGAATGGAGCAAAAAGACATACTGTAGAGTAGTTGGCAACATTTGGACAAATGGGGCCATGGGTTACAGTCAAGCTAATGCAAACAGCAGCCTATTGACTTGACATTTCATTAAGCATTTCCAGAAGTCGTTTTGCAGTGTTATTGTAAGCTCTTAAGCAAGGTCCAACTCAGCAGCTGTCATACAGCAGATGTCAGAGCCTTCTGTTTGCCAGAGGTACCAAATCAAATGATTGAGACCACACTCCAATAAATGATTGAATGATGGGATTAGTCTTTTAGAGAAAAGTCTAATGTAAGTTATTTGGAGATGGGGCATTTTTTTTGTGCCACAGAAAGATAGCCTCACCCAGTAGTTGTCAGCAGTATTGCAACTTTAGCTTACTTCTGTACATGTATCACTCTGAAGTCACTTCCCTCAACCACTGCCTAAATTGTCTTGCTACTGTCAAATACCTGACTGTGTTTATACACAGGGTGTGCATGTGATGTCAGCATATTGTTCTTCACTCTTTCATTCATTTTTGCACTTTTTGTTTTTTGCAGACTACAGCAATGACTCATTTCACACTATGCAAAAATGCCTTCACACTGTGAATGAAGCAAATCATTTCTAGTCTAATCTAGTCTAAGACCACCTCTTCTGATTGGAGCAAAGACAACTTGTTTCACACCTGCAGATTTGATTCTGATCAAATGAAGTGTTTGTGGACTTTTGGTCTCAGTTTGTCCAAAACAAAACTACAGGTGCAAAATCTTCATTGATCTATGATTTGGACCAAAACAACTGAACACAGTAAACCATGATTTCATTTGTTTCCAATGTGACAATAGACTTTTTGGCTTTTGGAAATTATAGCAACAATTTGTCAGCTATTAAACAAAAGAAGTGGAAATGAAGAGCCAAAAGAAGTCAAACTGCATTGTGGCAGCTTATGTGGAGAAGGGACAAGTATTTTACTAGAGCCAAGAATATAATAAAAGTCAACATGAAAAAATCCCATTAAATTGTGAAGATATTTAAATGTAGTTTATAAGAATTACAGGATGTAAGAGCAAAGGAAATGGAAAAAAAATGAAAATATCACTCATCCATTCAAAAAGATAATGCGAGAATTGCCAGTACACCTACACTAGGAGCACATCTGTGTATTCAAATCAGTTGATGTCAAATATAAGGGGATAAAGCCCACAAGAGTAATGACAGTGTTGGCTTGGTTGAGCCTAGTTTGAACTCAGTGTAAAAAAATCCTTTGAACCAAAGAAATGATCTAAAGATTAATGTCCATTTACCTGCAAATAACTAGGCATGAGGCCAAGCTCAAGGGGCTTCTACGTACTGTAGTAGAATTGATTCATTCAATTTCATACAGTAGTTCTGTGATCAAACATTTTGCCAGGTAACATTTTCTCTCCATCCCTCTAATTTGACATGGCTATGTATATACTGTGTCCAATTTGAGGTGATTCTTAAAATCTGGGTGTATCTATAACATAACTGTGCCACACCCTTTGAGTAGTTGACCCTGAATCATAAGTATTGACAGTATGAAGCTCATGTTGAACCATTATGCTGATAACACACTCAAGCAACGACATTTCCTATGTGGTATAAGATTACAGATGTGCATGTGTGTATGAAGTAATTAGTCTGTTGGGGGCTTCAAAGTAGAGGGAGAGAGTAAGGTGGATAACCTCTCCCCTCTCAGATGCTCATGCACATACTGTATACACACACACTAATATATCCCTCCACTGGAGTCAAAGCTGCTGAGAGTGACTCGGTGACTCCCACTAAATCATTGGTTAGATTATCCTCTGGGGGATGAGTGATTTACACCATCAACTGCTTCAGCCCCCAAAGCTTGGCGATGTCCCATCCAACCATGACACTACACTACTGCCCTTGAGTTTGCACTGTATTGATGTGTGTGTGTATGTGTGTGTGGGTTTCACAGTGTCTGATGGGCTACAGAACATTACAATTTATTTTGCAGACGAGATACTGACAGTGGGGTGATTTTCCTTGTTGTCTACAAGAAATATGAGTTGAACAACTGCACGTCCACACACAAATAGACATTTGCTCAGTTAAAGAAACTGAAATGTGTAGATGTGAATTGGAGAAAGGAAGTTCATCATTGAGTGTTTCATCAGTCTGTGAAAATGATACGTCAAACAGATGTGTTAGATGTATGCTTTCTTTTTTCATCTTTTAACAACTTCAGATATGACAAATATATGAAAAAAACTTTAAAAATCTTCTCAACACTTGCTGCACGTTGTCCTGACTGAAAACAGCACTGGAAATGTCAGTATTTTGCTCTTTTATCTTCTCAAACACTGTGTAACTACAAATACTTGCAATTTTTGTGTAAATACAGCACTTTTCAAACATGTATGAAATTTAAGAAAGTGTGTTTTAAGTCTGGGATTAGTGTAGCCACTGTAGCACAGATGACTTTTGCATAGAGTTAAGCCAATTAAGATATGGGCAAACAGTGTGCAGCAAGTGATGATGCATCTTCTGTCCTTTTGACTTTAATTTGCTGGTGTATTTAACAGTCTGTGGTATTATTATTCATATGTAAATTTGAATTGTTATGCTAATATTAGATCTACTTTGTCACATGTGATTATGCTTCAGTCAGGGAGGATTTAACGGAGACAGTGGTGCATGTCCTCCAATTAATATTGCTGATGGTTTTGTATTCTTTTTGTTTTACATCACAGCAACTGTTAAACATGTAGTTCAAATAGAAAATGTTCAGTCTGTTCAACAAGGCAACGTATGAGGTACTTGCATGTTAAAGTAGTGTGCCACATGAGCAGTTAAAGGCATGTGCAGTATATATGTGTTTATGAATGATTTGTGAAGGAAAATCCAGCCCATCTTGAGAAGTGAAAGGAAAAATATTGAAAACTTAATCCCAATATTTTTATTTGGTCTCTAAATGTTGGTAAATGTTGAGACATCAGCATTCTAATCTTGGCATTAGGAGCAGCTTTTAGTTCTGTTCATCTCACAGCTGAGGTGTCTGCCATACCTCATAAGAATATAATCGTAATTATCTTTCAGCTGCAGTCCTATATCAAGTCAACAGTAAAAGTTTAATTGTAACTTTTGATAACCTATTGATGGTGAAATTTTAATTCCAACATGTCCTAATGTGTGCTGTTGCACTTATAATCTCTAGTTCAATAACATGTCATAACACTCTTGCTGCAGTGAGCCTTGTTAGATGAGTATAAATATTAGACAGCCGCTGTCTGCATGAAACGCAATAATATAGGGCACACCCAGTGTCAGGTCATCCGTCCCTGGTGAATTATGCATGGAGGTATTCTGTCATTATCTGTGCCAGTGCAAAACGGTGATAACCCACCTATCATAATAACGATAATAGCTTGGTGATTTAGACACACACAGCAGATGTTCCTGTGCTAAAAGAGTATATCTAACAGGGATCCCTATTTGAATGCATGTGGGCACATACCAGCTGTAAAAAGGTAGCTTCAATATACAGTTGCAGATACGCATACGTACTGTATATGTAAGCACACGCATACACACACACTCAAAACGCATGCATATGCAACCTTTCAGTTTGTGCAAACTTAGAATAGCAGTGCATGTCTCGACCTTGTCTGTATAACAGGCTACATTAGCATTAATATAAATACAGTATCAGTGTGATCCTCTAACATACAGTTGAGGTCTAAATTATTTCTTTATTGTTTCTCATGCTTCTCACTCCAGTTCTGGATGATTGGAGATGCTGTGGTAACTTTGTGTATATACTTTTTATGAGCAGTATATAAACAGTAATAGTGTGACAATTCAACCACATCAGTTCATACAATAATATACACTTACATATCATTATAGTGCAGTGGCGGGCTGTGCATTTCACATCCTTGCCTTCAATAGTGCTTCCATCTGACTCAATCCACCCTTCAATAACTATTTTACAGCTGTAAAAAAAATCTTTTTTTTTGCAGAAATGCAGTATAAAAAGCCCTTGCTTCGCAGATAGATAACTCGTGTAGCAACAATAAATGCCTTTACTGAATAAACAAACCCGGTCTGCACAAGTCTCCTACAGATGTGATACACATTAAAAAGCACCAATAATAACCTCATAAACTTGCAGTATTATTTAGGAAAATAGCAACATTTTACTCACCAAAATTTCTGATTATTTGTAGACAAAATCCATCCTCCTATTTTTTCCTCAAGAAGAGTTCAGTGACAAACCGCTCCTTTACACCTGCTCCAGTTATGAACCACGGATCAGTGTCAGCTGCACTGCATTACTGGCGTCTGTCGTCTCATCCACCATAACTGAGACAAATGGTGCTTTTTTAACTTCACCTTTTATTTCTTCTCCCATCATTTCAGCAATAGCAGTTATCAGGTCGCTCTGTATTTTGACTGACATCCGACTAAACACTTTATTAGTGGACAGGTGATAACGTAAATCCGCGCTGCTCTCAGCAATGAGAGAAAGAAGCTCCACATAGTTTCCTCTGCTTTTGGATCCAGCACTTTTATCGTGTCCCCAAATTAAAGTTATTGCTTGCCCAAAAGCAAGAGCTTCACCTTTTCGTTGTGGAGCTCTGTGCACTGCGTCGAGCTCCGTTTCCCTGCGCACTTGCTCGCGCAGCTGCAGATTCACTCTGGTTTCCCCAAAAGTTTTGGAAAGCACCGTTGCTTGTAAGTGTCCGGCAGTGCTTCATTGCTACTTTGGTTAGGCAAGTCAAATTTACAAACCCAGTGTGGTTCCAAACACTATGTCGATCAGTGGCAAATAACATGCACTCCCAGCAATATAATTTGCAGTGTTCCTCGGAGCCTGTGAGCCTGGGGTACTGCTCATAGTTTGTGGACTGAAAGTGCCGGACAAATCCTTTTCCTGGTTGTGACAGGTTTCGGTATTGCCCAACCTTTCTTTACAATGTTCAGCTTTTCTTGATAAGTCCGTCCTGAAAATGGCTTTGACAACAAATCTGCAACTAAATCCCTTTCTTCTCCTCCTTCGGCCATTATGGGTTGACAAAACAGCTTTTCAATCGACACAACTATATTTTTGTTTGTACAGCTACTACTGCCAGCTTTGGCTCGTACACTCTGATTATCCAATCAAAGGACGTGAATATGCTGATGTCACCGTAGCCTGCTAGAATACTTTGGTATCGTCAACTCAAAATCTGATTGGTTGAAGCAACAGCGTCTCGACACTTATTTTTTGCTTGAGGGGGCTAGCAGAACTGATTCTGCAGGCCCCCAGGCAGACTTCTTTGATTGTGACCCCGCCTGGCAACAAGTGAAGGCTGAAATATGATTGGTTAAAGGCTTTAATATGAAAATACGTGTGTGGAAACAGCACAACCAGGGGGAAAGCTATGAAAGGAAGTGGACAGAACATTTGGAATTGTTTAATAAGTGTCCGTGGATAAAATATAATTAAAATATAATTAACCGTCTGTGATTCATATATTTTTTAGGCCAGTAGAGAAGGCTTTGCAGGCCCTTGTGGCCCACCAGTGCTATAGTGCCATAAATAGTAAGCATAGTTTTTGAACATCATTTTATACTTTTAATAAGCAACATCTACTAATCCATTATTTGTAGGATCTTGTATTTTAAATTTTACTGATATTGTATATTTAAAAATAATGGAGATGATTTTTCCAGTGAAGAACAAAAAGCTTCCTGTTTGTATTCAAAATTTTTTCAACATAAGAGAAGGAAATTATAAATTAAGAGGGTTGTTTATGTTTGAAACTTGTAAAGTGTGAACAAATATAAAATATCACTGTTTCTGTTGTGGGAGTTAAATTATGGAATAAATTGAGGTGAAATTATGCAGTTCT
>JAQQAE010020555.1:0-10661 GCA_029823295.1 Pseudamia nigra | reverse complement strand
TAATTATTTTTTGAGTACTTTTACTTGAGTCACTGTAGTTATAAAGTAACAGTACTTTTATTTGAGTACTGTTTCTGCAGGCTTTTGAATTGGTGCCATTTGTAGCAAACAAATGTGGGTATTTTAAACAAAAGTTTCAGAATGACTGCTCAAAAATTCAGTGGGTTACAACCATACCCGGTCTCCCCTACGTTTTCTCAGCTGAACACAGAGTTGACAGTAACAAGCAGTTTTCAGTGCTTTCATATTGTGACTGTGGTGGGTCGTCAACCTTTACAGTCTACAGAACCATTTTTGGGCAGAAAAGGGAAAAAAGTGTCTCGAGCTGCAACACTATAATGTCAACACCAATTCGGTTAATATTTCATTCTTTTTTGTTCATTTTGCTGATTTTTTGACATTTTTGTTAATTTCCTTTATTATTTTACTCATTTATGTTCAATCTATTGCTTACTTTGTTCATTTATTTGACTAGTTTATTAATTTCTGTGAATTTTGCCTCATTTCCCAGACTCTTTCTATAATTTTATTGTGGATAATTTTGCTTATTAGTTTTATTTACTTCTGCTCATTTTCTTGTTTATATTCATTTACTTGTCTGTTTTGTACATTTGATTATTTTGTTGATTGCTTTGTACATTTTGTTGTTTCTTATTTTGTCTACATTTTCATTCAGTTGATTTATTACTTTACACATTTTTATTCTACTGTTTTTGTTCATTTTTTCGTTTATTTTATTCAGCTTTGTCTTGATCAAGAATTAATTTTTTAAGAATTTTGTTCATCGTTTTGCTTATTTTTGTTTCATTTTCTTTGTTTTGTTTTCATTTCTGACCACTTAATTGATTATATTTTTTAATCTTGTGTCTTTTCTGGATGATTTTATTCATTTATTTTTGTAGATTATTTGCATTAGTATTGTCTTAACTGATTTAGTTGTGATTTTATTCACTGTGATTTATTATAATATGTTACTTCCTTCAGTGGAGGTAATCAGCCACTGGAGCCAGCCGTGCAGATTCCTGGTTTATGTACACTATCAGTCAAAAGATTGGACACACCTCTTTCAGTGGGTTTTTCTTCATGTATATTGTTTTCAACATTGTACAGTAATACTTGTCACAGCCCCTGCCTGCTGCAGGCGCTGTTTTGCTTGTATTACAGGTTGCTGGAGGTCCATTTGCTCTGGTGCGACTGGCCTTGTGTGCTTGTTATGACCCCCTGGTCATTTTGTGTATGTTTTTGCTGTCATAATTTATATTTCTGTGCAGTGCTTCCTCCCTACTTTAGGGGGGCACCGTTCACCTGTGTTTTTTGCACAGGGGGCAATGACCCGGGCTGTTCAGTGAGGCCAATGCAGAAGTAACTTTAAGTTGTAGTACCACCGCCTGGCTGCTGGGGAACCATTTGTCCAGCTCAAAGAAGCCTTTTTCCCATAGAAATACATGTGACTTCTATCTGAAAATACTAAGCCAATAAATTTTTGTCATGAGTCATCATGGTCTCAAACGTTTTATCTGCACCCTCTAATAAGTAATGTGGTGGTCCATCTTTTTGCGCCATTATTAAGACATTACAGCAAATAATCAAACAAATCACTGCTGTGCTGGGGTTTGATTGACATGTTGCTATGGTAACAGCTTGCTAGTCAAGTCGGACCGATTCAGACCTTCATATCTTCTATTTATTCAATATGTTCATAGTTTTACCTGAGATACCCACAGCTGCAGTCAAGTGTAAGTGTTTACATTAACAACACTGTGATATGACTTTGTTTGACACTGTGTGGTGAAAAATTACCACATCAGTAAGATAGCGGCTAATATTAGCTTTCCCATCAGTCCCCTGGCATGAACGCTCAGTTAGCCCCACTGCTGTTCATCCAAATATGGTTACATCCTCTATTTGGCTCCAAGATACCGTCCAGTTAGTGACAACCTGATTGGTCTCAAAATGGTCCTTCAGAAACTAATGGATGACATTACGGTCACTTTGTTACTAATATGTACACACTATGGTTTTGCAGGAAGCAGACTTTGCCGAGAGCATGACAGCGCCAGGCCTGCCTCTTGCTTGTTTTCCACTACCTTTGCTTTGTGATTTTGGTTTAGACATTGATTGGTCTTTCACTTACATTGTCAGATTTCGGATTGTGTACTTTATCTGATTAGACTTTGTGAATAATTCTGTGAATACAGTTGAACATATTCACATTCTAAATTCAGCAGTCCTGGTGGTGGTAGGAGTGAGAAACTATTTTCGTTTGTACACATTTTCTCCTGTATTTTCAGGAAGTTCAGGTAAGAGACCTGTATTTTGTTTTGTATTTGCTTCGCTAGGTAATTTGGTGGTGAGGGATAAGATCGTTTTGTTTGATGTTTTGGCTGTGCTCACCCTGACGATTTGTACCACATCTTGTGTAAATAAATGTATTGTGGACTGTAACTTCCGTGAGCATTGCTCCTCTTTGGGAGCAGGAGAGAGAGAAGTCTCACACACAATTTATGTTATGCGTGGTAACCCCGAGGCCGGCCGTAGCACTCCCCCTCAAACTCACTGCCAACCTGCCCGGTGGCCTGCACCACATTTTCTTTTGTTTCCCTTTAGTTTTGTTTTACTTTGTACAACACTGCACCACACCTTTCAACATATGGTTTAGTGTTTGTGTCTTGATTTGTCATGGTCAAGAGCCAGGATATGACATAATGAATATAGCCAAACTTAGAACAAAAAAATATCAGACATGTCTCCTGGGACAGTTTTCACTCTGCAAGTGAGATCATTTGTGTCATTTGTTGCCTCCTTAATGCCGTAGACCATCAGTTGTCTGGTGCGGGGGAAAGGGTGGCTACATAGTCAACAGCTCTATTAGTGCTACTACAACTACTGTACAAATTCATATCCTGGCAAGAGTAAATTAGCAAGAAAATACAAACCCCATCCATCCATTTTCTACCCCTTAATCCTCGTGAGGGTCTGGGGAGGGGGGGTGCTGGAGCCTATCCCAGCTGACTTGAGCGAAGGCAGGGTACACCCTGGATGTGTCGCCATTTAATCACAGAAAAATACAAAACCATCAAACACTATTTGATGTGCTATAATTTAGTGATCTCTGAGGCTAGTAATTATGATAGACTTCTCCTCAGCAACTCTTTGTCTTCCTTTCCTTGGGCAATCCTCATGAGAGCCAGTTTCATCGTAGTGTTTGATGGTTTTGGCAACTCCACTTTTAAAACTCTTGAGACTTTTTAGATTGACTGACCTTCATTTTGTAATGTAATAACGGGTTAGCTTTTCTCTTGGCGTAACTTGTGTTTCTTGCCATAACATGGACCGACTTCAGCATGATCATAATATTCAGGTTATTTTCAGACCAAGATGACTTCTGTAGCATGGTTGGTTGTTGAGGTATGATGGAAAATGTGACCTTGATTATGATTGATCCACCAAAGAATTAATCACCTTCAGGTATCCGCCTGAATATATTCCCACCATGTTTGATGAAAATCCGTCCAGGGATTCGAGACTTATTCTGTGGACACATATGAGGGCATTTTCATTGACCTATCAGCCCTAAATGTTAATCACCTTAACAGGACACTAACTGTAGTGTATTTTTCTTACATTTATCTTTTATGTTGTTGCTGCTTTGCAACAACAACACTTTTTCAAAATATTTAATTCATTTTTAAACAAAACCATTTATTAAGCCTTGCACCCAATGAGATACAACACTTGACATCTCTTAACAATCACGGTCACTAAGATCTATCATTTCTAGCCTTTGTTCTGCACAATTACAGTGATCTTTACTTTAACAGTGCTTTAAACCTCTGTTCACCCCACAGCAAACAGAGACGGCACTGCTGGTAGACCGAGGAAATTAACTTTTCGTTGGCCATCAGACTAATTGGCTGGCTGATGTGACAGCTCACGTATTCAGGGTGTGAGGCTACAGGAAGACTTTATTCTCTCCTTCACATTCTCTCTCACACATACACTCGTCTACACATACAACCACACAAACTCACACCTACTTCATCCCTGTGACAGCTAAATTGGGATTAACGAGCTTTTAGGGAAAAGCTGCAACAGCAGCTCCTTTTTTCTTTGTTTTGCCTCCACTGACACCCCCATGCCTGCCTGGCAGACTGACTGTCTGACTGGCTTCCACTTGATCTTGCATCAAATAGAAAGATTTCCTTTTTTACACCTGCCTGCTATACACAACCTGCAGGCTTTTTCCTAGTGCCATTCTGGTCAACACACCCAGCTTTGACAGGATAGCGAATTTACAGAAGGATGAAGTGTTGATATGAAATATATAAACTTGGGAATAAGTTGCACGGTTTTGGTGAATGACTTTTTTAAAACAGACACAGACGAAGCAATGGAACAGAACTAAGCAACAAAGTCATTGTGCTCAATTATTAATGTGACCGAACATGGCAGATGGTGGTTGCTTTGAGTTGGCAAAGTGAGACAAAGTACACAGCACGATCTGGTAGTGCCAATTTCACACCACACCATATTTTATGGTGAAATGAAGCTGTGCAGCAGGCATATACATCGAGGCAAATGTTTAGTACTTTCATACTTGCTGTGGAGGAAATTTGTGTAAGATACTAGTGACAAATAAAAGTACTTGACCAGGTTTTAGGTACTTTATAACAGGTGACAAAGATTAAATAAGAGTTCCAAGAAATAACTCTAAATAAGATAAAGAGGCTTGGACTGAGCAGTGATTTTCTGGACATGCCACACCTTTTTAGGAAACCATCAACCAAGGATTTGGTCAGGACTTATGGTGTGGTTTAGTTGTACTCAGAAGTTGAAATTTTCAACTGGCGCACCCCTTGAAGTCAGGATTCCAACACAGAAAGTGGGAGCAACCCCACTGACCCCAACTTAACCTGTTTAGCCCGGAGCCCATTTCTCTGAAAATGACATACCCACAATAAATAAGGTTTTTCTTACTTTCTACAAGACCTACATGGCTAATTGTAATGTCAGATGGCAGTGGGGCCCTTAGTGATTACTGTTAATGTGAACAACTGAAAATAAATGATACTCAGTGACAATAAATGAAGTTTTAAATACATAAATCTGTAGTCTGTGTGAAAAAAATCCACACATTTACATTAAATATAAAGCCCTTTCTCAGTCAGAAAGTCTACAAAGCCTGAAATTATTGAATCAATGTATGGACAACAACTGTAGCAAGTTTGGTGATAATCAAGTAAAGCAGGACAAAGATACACATGTTTTTTTTTAACAAAAAGTACAGGCAGCAATGCACTGTGCCACAGTTCTGCACAAGTGAATAAATCAATAGGTCAATAAATCTTATAATAAGTTATGACTGCTATAACAAAAGAGCTTATAATAAAATCAACAAGTAAATACCTCTTTTCAGGTGGGTATGTGTTTGTCCATTAGTTTGTCCATGCTCCGGGATCAGCACGTCTGATGAAATTCACATTGCATCATGCATTTAGTACTGATAGATTTTTTTTTTTTTTTTAATCTTTGGGCAGGATAGAATGCTGTTTACAACATAGTATTGTTATGACAGAGTGCATTTGTAGTTATCTACATTCTGCATGAGCTGGCTTTCCTGCAAGCTTCCATGCTTTTCTGTTTTCACTGCTAAAAGAGTCAACTCAAAGTTGAGGTCACTCCCAGTTCCCACCTCTGAAGTAAATGGAACGTACCATTAGACACAAGGCGCAGTGAGAGTGGTTTACACGGCCCGACTCCACCCACTTAGGAAACAGGAAATGTAAACCATTTCTTATTATTAGTGAAGACTATGCTTAAATATTTGCTACACAAATTTGCGACATGAGGCATTTCTTTTTACATTCGGTCAATCTCAGTAGTCTGACTTCTCTGGCACAGACAGGGTCTTTTTATACCGTTCAGTCTCAAAGGCTTCAGGTGTGGTGCACCTCGTCCTCCCCTGAGCAAACAGCTGTGGGTTCTGGGGAGGCTTCTGTCCCTACTGAGCAAATGAAAAGTAGAAGAAGAACTTATTTGTTGCAGTTGTTCTTTCAGGACACTGACAGTTTGCTGCACATAGGAAACTAGAACTTGTTTTGCATAAGGCATCAGTCTCTTTTTATACACTAATACAAATCAGTCAGATATATAATTTATGTCTCACTTACAGATGATTGTTGGAAAAAAGTCAAGTATTTGTTAATGTTTTTGGTTCTTGAGCAGGTGCTGTGAGCATATACAGTCTAAAATGTAAGTGCAGGGATCATATGAACACATACATTTTGTGCTATTTCAATTGCCTGAATGGCTCGTGCACACGCCCAGATTGCAGCCCTTGCTGAGACCGTTTGCCAGGTTGACTTGGATGAAATGAGTCCTATTGGGTTTTACCTACTGTATGTCCTGTTGTTGTTTCCCATGTCAGCCATGATTAGGACTATGTATCAGGGACTCATTTAGTCACTGTTGTTGAGGAGTGTTTTGGTGTGTCAGACACCGCCAGTAAAGACTAATTTCAGATCTCTTTCTTGGTACATAATGGATTAATGACAGTGAGAGGATGAGTAGAGTTGGGTCCATTTCTGGTTTTGCTCGTCCTGACTATGAGCTTAAACCAAAGCAACAATTGCAAACATTCAAAAACATTGCACTGTAATGAGGAAAACAAAATGTTGTTCATCAGTAAACTGTGCTGATGGTGTCATGACACTAAATCCCACTTGTTTTGTCTGTTGTGATCGTTTCTGTCTTTTTCTCCTAAATCTCCAGATGGACTTGATCTATAAAAGTTTTCCTTGTTACATGAGTGATGATTTCCATGTGTGTTCGGTTGACTGAGAAGGAGTGCCAGTGATGACAGGACAGTGTTTCTGAAAACTTCATTGATTTTAAAAAGAAGTATTTGGAGCAGCTGCACAAAAATGATGCTAGGCTCCGAAAAAAGATGCTGACACCAAGGTTTTTTTTCATTCCCTGTTGCTCTCTCATCTTCAAAAACAATTAAAAAATTCACTGGAACTCAGAAAAATTGTACATACACAAGCTACGATGGTATCCAATAAAAATGAGTGATAAGGTGCAGCTTACTGTCTTTCAATAATCTCTTGGACACCTGTCTTGTCTTATGTAACACTGCCAAGTGCATTAATTGAAGCCATTATGTTGGTAGTGTCTTTACAACTGGTAGTCAATCACCTTATGGACCATCAGGACGTGACCATGCACAAGCACTTTGGCACACAACACTAGTCCTCCATCTGTCTGTAGAAGGGGGTCACTTCAGTACAGCCTGAGCAGAGTAGACACATGTACAGAAACCTATAATCTGTCACAACGCCACCTACTGGGAACAAGAGGCAGCCTCACAGCAATGTTGCTCAGTTGACCTAAAATTTGCAGAGTATGTTTTAGACACAGAAATGATATTCTACAAAAAACTCATATCCTCCTGTGAGATTTTGTGATCAATCCTGTCATAATCATCATGCTTTCTTTTTATTTGTTTAGGAACAGGTGTAGTTGATTAATCTTCAGTTTGTTGGAGTAGAACTTGTATTTTTTTTGCCGTTACACAGGAAGCATATACAAAAATCCAGGCCAGCATGCCATCAGCAAAGACAAGGTAGTAAAATTTATGGAGCTATTGATTCACAAAAGGATCAAAAATGAGTTGTTCATGTGCAGATCACTTGTTATACAGCAACAGCGGCATTTGATCTACACACACAAACACATGCTTCAAAGGGAAGCTTCGATCTATGTCACACAGCGTCAGACGATGCCAGGTATTGGTCAGTAGTGGTTGGTACACAGCGCATACCAACTTGTTCTACAGTCAGCACTGCATATACTCACTTCTCCATTCACTATGGCATGTTGGTACTGTCTGCACAGTCATCCTTTCAAAATCATTTCTGTCCAGAGCACAAAGCCTTTCAAAACTCTAACTATATTTCTTATATTGTCATTATAGACAGGAACAAGGAAGCCATCTCAGTGGAATTATTTGGATCCCTCAGCTACAACAAGTTGCAGTGGATGCTCAGATATATCTGTGTAGTTTGAGTGTGAGGCACACAGGACTACCTGAAATGAGTGAACTGAAAAGGAAACATTTCTTCATGGAGCTCTTCGAGGACGCTGCACCGCGTTGTTGGACAAACATATGTGGAAGATTGAAATATAGGTCTGCAGCAGTGGGCAATGACTCTGTTAAGTGAGGCCGATGCAGAAGTAACTTTAAGCTGTAATACCGCCGTTGGCTGCTGGGGCATCATTCATTTGGCTCCAAGAAGCCTGATTCCTATAGATTTCGCTCTTGAAATACTAAGCAAAGTCATTATGGTCTCAAAAATTTTATTTGGACTCTCTAATATATGATCTGGTGGTCCATCTTTACCTTGTTGCTCTGTTATTAAGCTATTATGGCAAATCATTCAACAAATCACTCCTGTGCTGGGGTTTGATTGATGTGTCGCTATGGTAACTCGACTCGCCAGCGAAGTCAGACCAAGTATGCATCTGTATCTTTATATTCAATAGATAGATAGATATATATACTTTATTGATCCCAAAAAAGGGGAAATTCACATTTTACCTGGGCATGGTTTTACCTGACATATGCTTGACTATAGTTGTGGGTAAGTGTTTACACTAACAACACTGCAATATGACTTTGCATGGCACTGCTAGGTGAAGTTCTATCGTGTCAGTAAGCTAGCGGCTACTATTAGCTTTCCCATGAGTCTCCTGGTATGCTACACTCCAGTAGCACCACCGCCATTCATCCAAATATGGTTGCATTCTGTTTTTGCCTCCAAGATGTTGTCCAGGAAGTGACAACTGCATTGGCCTTAAAACGGCCCTTCAGAAACTAATGGGTGATGTCATAGTCACTCTGTCACCAATATATACAGGTTATGATCTGCACCCAAAGAATATCTTTTTAAACTGAATCCATAATCCATGTAAAATGAATTAACTCAATGCTCTGGTGTCATCAGGTGTTGAGTTGCACTGCAATACTCTTCTATTCCTCCCTGAGCTCACCTGAGGAAACGGCATCAGTTTGACAGGAAACCGCAGTGTCCATGTCCACAAAGTCCACACCAGTCAGTTCACAGCATTCTCTTCTCACAGGGTAAGAAAAACAAAACAGGACCAGGTGAAGAAGTGCTCCCCAAAATAAAATAATAATACATAATAATAATACATTAATATCACAGTCTTTTTTTCCACAAGCAAATGACACTGATCATAATTATCTTCTGTTTTATTTTCCCTCTTTTCCATTTGCCTTGCATGATTGTACAAGAGTTCACTCCTGAGACACGGACAAAAAAAAAAAAATCTATTTTCTCCTGAACCTTGTGTCTGAGAAATGTCATTTTAATGTCAAAATATTCAGAGGACATGTGGCTTGTGAAAAATGAGTCCCCCCAACAGCACTAGCTTTCATGATGACTGAACACTAGAGAGCTGCATTAATATATACAGTACTTGAAAGTCAATGTGTCAGTTTAAAGTACATATGATTTTCTATTCTGGTAGTAATTTCTTAGTATACTAACCCTCACTTACTTCACCATGGTGAAATGCGGTGTTTTGTCGAAGCCTTTGGCATGTCCGGCAGTTGCTCGAAGCGCCCTTTGGCAGGGGTGCATGATGCAAAGAGGGTCCAATTTAGTCCAGTGCAATCTAGCAATGGCAATACAGTAGTGGATACTGGGAGCAATGACCAGAAATGTTGGAACATGAGGATGACAGCCCAGTGATTAAACCGTAGAATGCTTATATGGAGGGTGATGGAGACAGATATAGTGGCACAAAGCCACTATATCTTGTGTCATGGAGGTTCATGTCCTGCTCTGTCATGTTTTGTCAGCAAGTTTTCTGACCGTACCCAGGATATTCTCAAATACAACCCATGACATGCATTTCTTTGCTGTCTCCTCCACAAGTCAACACAGTTTCATTCTTCTTCAGAGACATAAAGCTTCCTGTAATTCAGTTCAATTCAGTTGTATTTGTATAGCACCATTTGTAATTCAAAGTTATCTTAATCTTAAAGCGCTTCACAATTCAAGGTTGAAGCCTCAGAGACGATGCGGAGAGCAAACTTAACAGAACCTCTGTGTCTTAAAGGAGACATTGTGAAAAAAGATTTTCATTACCAAAGAGCTGTGGGGGGATCTGAAAATTATGACAAGCCATCAAAACACTCACTTGATGTAAAAACAGAACAAACAAAACAATGCAGATGCTTCTTGATTTAATTTGGCCTGTAACAAGCCGTTTTGATTTCTGTGTTTTTGTGATGTTACTAATACAATGCCACTGTCCTCACTCAGTCCTCTAGGATCACAAGAACTACCAGAACCATGGCGGTCATCCTGGATCTTAGCAGGACGTGACGGTATCCATGGCAATGACTGAAAATGGGTGTGGTCAGCTGTTACTTATTATTCAACAGGAACAGCACTAAAAATGTGGAGTTTACATTCAGTGCAAATAACGATTTGCCAGCTATTTTATTTTTAAGCTGAAACTTAACATATACAGTATATTTTGGAGACATTTTAGACTTACCGTATTTTCCGGACTATAAGGCGCATCTAAAAGCCGTCATTTTTGTCCAAATATGACACTGCGCCTTATAA
>JAQQAE010020554.1:0-10661 GCA_029823295.1 Pseudamia nigra | reverse complement strand
TCTCTTCTGTTAAAAGAAGTTTTTCCTCCCCCCTGTCACCTTTGTCTTGCTCTCGGTGGTTCTGTTGGGTTTACTCTGTATAGTCACGAGGTCTCGGCCTCGGCCTTGAATTGTGAAGCACCTAGAGATAATCGGCGATTATGATTGGCGCTATACAAATAAAGATTGGATTGGATTGGACTAATGGAGCTGCTGACTCTGTACCCACCCTCCTTCTGTGCAAGACGGACTAAAGCAGATGAAGAAGACAAGAAATGGTTAGAAAATTAAGGCACGAGTGTGCAAAGCTGAATGTGTCAATCTAATAAAGAAAGCATGTTCACAGTTGTTTTGTTTATGGTTTATGTGTTCTAAAACCGCTTGGATGTATTCAGCATTAATGTACAGTGTTAAAAAGGGTGATAAAAAATAAATTTGCGCGCTGAGATGCACTGACCTGGAGCGACACCGTACATGTGCTTTTTATCTACTTTGTTGATGTTCAGTACATCATAAAACTAAGGGTTGCATTCTGAATCTCTGTTTTTAATCCTCACATTCTGGTGCTATCCTGAGCTCATTGCTTTGCGCAGCGTTCCAGGTTGCACACCTGAGCCTCCGTCGATCCGTTTGCGTGGGCATCTTCTGAAGGCGCGCACCTGGTTTCTGACAGCTGAGACGAACGATTCGCAGCGGAACACGGCGTCCGAGAAGAACACACACAGCTGCACTCCCACACGCCTTCTCTGTCCAAAGTCAACTCCGGACCCAGACGTCGTAACGCGCGACCCGCTGGGTTTCGGACTCACCCGCTGGGGGGTTCTGTGTCCACAGCACTGAGTCTTAGTGGTTCCTCATCAACAACCCGAGTGTTTGCTGATTTTCCTGTCTGTCCCACCTGCAGCCTCCACTCCTGCACCAAGAAAGGTCAAGGACGCCGCAGAAATGCTCGTTGTTTTGCCCCGGAATCATGCGAGCGCAGCCAGACTCAAAGACAAACTACGGAGCTTTAGGGGAAACATGGCGGCTGTTTGTTTTCTGTGGTCGTTGCTGTTTCTCCATCCAGTTTGTTTTCTGACTCATCGGACTGGCTTGGCGCAGCCTCAAAGTGGAACGGCGGCGCTGTGAGGCCAAACGCGGAGGTTGTTTCAGTTTGTGTTTTTGCTGATGAACACGATGTCTCTCTGGGCTTCGGAAGTCGTGCTTCTTCTGGGAGACGCACTGTTGTTTTTGTGTCAGAACGTGTTATTCCCGGGACTTTGTGACCTGCAGCTTTTTCTGTGCAATTATGAAACAATATACTTTTGAGCCGCACGCCTACTACACCGTGGCTTTGGGGGTCTCACTTTCTCGCTCGTTGCTGCACCATACACTGTTCTAAAAAGCACTTTTTATATATTTCAGTGATAATAGCTGTGCAGTTTATGGTGAAGAGAAAATAAGTTAAATAAGGCTGAGAAAGGAGGAAAAGGGCCTTTTAATTTGGGACAGAGATGCATTTAACAGCATGAGCTCATCTTTAGTGTAGGTATCGATTATAAAGCCACAAAATGAATCAAATTTCATAATCACAATACCACTCATTTTTTGTATTAGGGTGACACAGGGCAGGGCTTTCACCATGAATGTAAATTACATACTATAAATGACAAAGGAAAACAAATTAAGCATAAAAAGTACATAATGAGCAAACATTAACACAAGACAGATGCAAATGACGAACGAAAAAAATCAAGAAAATGAATGAGAACAAAAACCATTAAAATATACAGTGTGTATACACACAAAGGAGCAGAAGTCAGGAAAATGAACCAAAAAGTTCACAAAAAAAATCAACTGAGTGAAAATAGATAAAAATGTAACCAAATGGACTAAATAGTCAAGTGAATAAACAGATATACGATGCAAAATGAACCGAAATGAGCAAAACAGTTAATAAATTGTGCAAAACATACAACAATTCGGAAAATTAACAACAAATGGGGGGAAAAAATGAGCAAGTGAATCCATTTCTAAACAAAATGGATAAAAATGAACAAAATAATTCACAAAATGAACAAAAAATGTCTGTTTAGTAAAGGTTGCCGACTCTGACACAGGGTGGCGTAGTTGTATATTTTATTGGTGTTTTTGTTGGTGATGTTGCTGATTTTTGGTTGTTTTGTTAATTTTTTTTGTGTTTTTAAGTTGATATTTTCTGGATTGTTTCCCCTTTTCTGTTTAGTTTGTCAATTTTTGTCTATTGTGTTCAATATTTTCATTTTTACTCATCTTGGTCACCACTTTTAAATTTTATTTATTTTTTGCCCACATTCAGTTTCTGTTAATGTTTATATAACATTTATATACTTTATATTTTGTTGCGTACTTTCTGGTTTGTGTTTATTCTGTCAATTATTTGACATTTGTATTAATTTAGTTCATACTTTGATTATTCTCCAAATTTGTATTTCAATTGTTTTACTAAGTTTCTGCATCTGGTTCATATTTTGTTCATTTTTGCCACTCTTTGACTGTTGTCTTTTTTTTTTTTTAATTTTGTTCATTTTGGTGATATATCATTGATTTGTCCTCACGTTGCTTGTGTTTTTTGTTAATGTGTTTGTTGATTCATACAGCGGCACATTGCATTCACTACAGAAAAATATTTTTAGACTGTATCTAATAATTACAAGATCTTTTCTCGTAATTACGGGAAAAGTTAAGGTTCTCAGGAATCCCTTCGTCTTTGCTACAGACAGTAGGAACATGAAAATAAATACAAAATGGCAATATTGTCAATAAAATATTGACAAAGTGAACATGAATCAACAAAAACTGAGCAAAATACATGGAAGAAATATCAAGAGGTGACTAATATGAACACAACAGGCAAAAAATTACAAAATAATTTTTAAAAATCAAGATAATTGGCAAAAATCATTAAAAACAGACATCACAGAAATCAACAAAATAAACTCAAAATATCAAAATAATGAACAAAGTATTGACAAAATGAACATGAATCAACAAAAATGCACCAAAACGGGCAAAAAATGAGCAAGAGGTGACTAATGTATCACCAAAATGAACAAAATGAAGAATAGAATCATGCATTAAATGTAGCCCAATTATACACACAGCCCATAATTATGAAGACGGAGGAAAAATTAAAATATGTGCGGAATAAATGCCGTTTTTTTTAATTGCTTTTTTGTAAACTGTGCTTTTAATAAACCCCATTATGTGCAGTTCTCATAATATGAAGCCCTTTCAGAATAAAGGCATGCAGTTTTGTGTTTATGTTTTCACGTTGTGTACAGTCGGATTCCTAGTTAAACCACACGGCTCTGGAATAACACAAATCATCTATCTGCATATGAAGATCAGAACGCGTTCTTCTGTACGGAACACAGCTGAGGTGAAGGTCGGGACCGAGGCCAGCTGACGCCAGCAGATGGACGGACCGCGGAGGGAGTTCGCTCCGACTCAGGACGACAACACCAAATGTCGATCGGCGCCGAGTTCACTTTCTATCGCGTTTGCTCCAGCGCTCACACCTTCTGCTGGGCAGATCAGTGAGTTTGCTGCATCAGCACACGTCGGGAATGAATCGGTGTGTTTACATGTGGCCAGTGTTCATTCAGATACACTGTACTGTTCACACCCTGATTCTAGACTTTTTGCGTGTGTGTGTGAGCTCAGCCTCTCAGTTTCATTCCTTCAAACGTCGACCTGCAGAAGTTGACTTTTATATTTGTTCAGACCTAAAATGGTGTCATTGTTGTGACTGTCATAATGCTTTGAAGTAGAGACACGTTACGTCTGAACAGAACTGTGGACTTCACTTCGACGCATCCGTCTGTACCAGAGGGATCTTTGTCTTTCTGTTGACTACAACCTACTAATGACATGCATTTTCTCAAATTATTGTAATCTCGTACATCTCTGTAAATTATTGTATCTCGTATATTACTGCCATGCCTTAAAATCCTCCACCTGATGGTTGGGTATAAAAATCCCAGTAGATCAACAGTTTGTGAAATATTTAGACCAATAACCATGCTCAGAGTCGTCCTGGTTGTGTCTGCATAACTAAATGCAATGAATTGCCGCCATGTAATTTGAAGATTAGATTTTCGATATATTAACAACTGGACCTAATAAAGTGTGTGATGTTGACAAAGAGAGAATGTATGAAACACCTGAAGCACATTACCTATAAATCTCACCTGTCCCTGTTACCTTTTACGCAGAATGGAGCAGTTCCAGGCGAGCCAGTGAAGAAGGATGAAAACTCCCGGAGGGGGAACTGGGGGAACCAGATCGAGTTTGTCCTCACCAGTGTGGGCTACGCTGTGGGTCTGGGTAACGTCTGGAGGTTTCCCTACCTCTGCTACAGAAATGGAGGAGGTATGAGCTTCAGCACCGATGCGCAAACACTGTGAACGCAGCCTCAACCACCAGCTGTTTCATATCACAAGTCAACAAACGATGGCATGCATGAGGTTCTCAAGATCAATATTGCATCATTGGTGTATTATATCAGGTTAAGGTCTGTATTGGAGTAGATTAGTTGCACACAATCCCCACAGTGTATCTGGAATGTTCCAAAATTGTGTTTGTACCTGAAAGAAAATCCAAAATAAAGCAAAGGAGGCAGGTTCTCCACATTTACATGCATTTGCATTAAAACTCAGCAGAATATAGTGAAATAAGTTTGTTGAGTTTGGTCCCAGATCATATGTTTTCGCTGTAAATATTTGGTTTAAGTGTTGTGAATGTTGGAGACCTGCCTGTAGGTGTATGTGGGTGCAGGCATTACTTCACCAGCAGCTGCACAGACGTGACATTTACCAGTTACCCACACAAAACCATAAGGGTTTGAACTGTATCAGCTGGTTGTGTTGAACCGGTTCACGTACAAACCATAGAATGAAAACACACACCGATGCACGTCTGTCCGGTTTCTGGTCCAGTCTGAAGCGGCGCAGACTCAGCTGCACATTCAGTGACCTCTCAGTCCGGGGACGCTAACGTGACAGATGAGGTTCATGTGCTGTTTTATAGGTTTAGTCCAGCTTCCAATCATTTAACCTCTGCCTAAACTGAGCTGGAGGCCTGATTTTCAATGTTACTGAGAAAAAGAAGTTAATTTGGTGAAATGGGTCGGAGACTTCGAATAACGTCTGTGTTGAATAATGGAGAATGTGTGGAATGTGCTGGAGAAGGCGACGTACGTCATGTTACAACGCCGAGCTCAAAAACAGTGACGTACAAGTCTCGTAGACACACATGTTGTTCAACACAAACATTTTACTGTTTTATAGATAATGTGAGCTCAATTTGAATTTGATGGCAGCAACACAGCTCAAAAAAGTTGGAACAGGGGCAACAAAGGGCAGGAATTGGCACAAATCAAAAACAACTGGAGGAGCGTTGGACCGCCGATGACATCACAGGTCAGGAACATTTAAAAGAAGCATTTTAGACAGACAGAGCCTGTCAGATGTAAAGAGAGCAGAGATTCACCAATCTACATATGACAAAATAACTAAAAATTTTAGAGCAGTTGCAGAAAAAAATGTTCCTCATTGTAATATTGCTCAGACTTTGAAGATCCACCATTTACAGTGTATGATATCAACGAAGGATGCAGAAAATCAGGAGGAAGGTCAAAGGTAAAAAGTGGATGCTGGTGATCTTGGGGTCCTCAGGCGGCACTGCATTAAAAACACACGATTCTGGACCGGAAACCACAAGTTTAAAATAAACCGCATCACCGTCTGCTCCGGGTCAAAGCTCATTTAAAATGATCCGAGGGAAAACGGAAAACTGTCCCGTGGTCAGATGGATGCCTTCGACCATTTAAAGTGAGTTTTGCCTAGAAGCTGAAATGTAAAGCATAGTTTTGAACACGTTATCCTCTTAATATTGAAATAAATGTACATTTACTCAGTTAATCTCAATGAGCAGGTGTGAAATGAGCAAGAAAATAAAGAAAAACAAAAAGAGCAAAAAAAATTAAAATTTAAGTGAATGAGACAAGCCAGTATGAATAAGAAGTGGAAAAAACTAATCAACAAAGTGAGCAAAAATGAAAATAAACAAAGTAAAAAACAAAATTGAACTAAAACCAACAAAATGAGCAGAAACGATGAAAAAATCTACTGTAGCGAATAAAGAAAAAATGGACAAAACACGCAACAATTAGCAAACGGTGAGTGTGTTTATTTAAGGATGTTTGACAGTAAACAGTGTTTGTCATGATGTATTTTGGTGTTTTCCTGCTTCCTGTGACCTTTACATCACTGTAACCTGGAGATAAAACACAATATATGAGGCTCTAATAAATTTCACCGTATGAAGCCACTCACTATTTTAGTAGTTTTTTTTATTATACTCTTTTAATGATTCTACTTCTAGTTCTGGACCAGGAACACATACAAACCATGCTATAATTCCGCCACTTCCTGTGAGCATGTGCAGTAATTAGAAGACTGGACACGTTCATGCCGAGTCATTATTCCGTCACGTGGTTTTGGAATACCGGGAATACCGGACATGTTCCTGTTTAGTTATTTTCTGCCACTATTATTTGTTTTATTGTAATTTTTCCAAACGATTATACGAGTGACTGGTGAACTTTTAAGTTACCTCGATGTAATATCTGAACAAATAGTTGGTGTATTGTCGACACTGATAAGAATTCACTATTGCATATATTTTCCGTGTTAACCATTTGATCATGATTCATAGTTTTTCATCAATTACAATTGGATTGAATGTGTTGACGATAAAAATGACTATTTCTTTCTGTTTGCGAGTGTTTGTTATGGCCATGTGGTTGTAGCGTACGATTGCTCTCTGGGTGCAAAGTGTATGAACTTTGGTGACACGGCAACTATTTGTTCAGATGTTATATCGAGGTAACTTAAGTTCATCAGTCACTAGTATAATCATTTGGAAACGAACTAGAGTGGTGTGGTGGGAAATAACTAAACAGGAATGTGTCCGGTATTCTTTCCAAACCATGTGACAGAATAATCGCTTGGCCCAGCCTGTCTGATTAAAAAAAAAAACGTATCTGATTTTCTGGTGTTTTTTTTGGCATCTCATAACCGGGCGTCTCCACTTACCACCATTTCAATATCTTCATCTAACAGATAGTCATTATGGGGGTTTTGTTTGTTTCCGAAACACATACCAGACACACCGACACCAGTACGATAGATTTGTCTCCTCATCGTTTGTGTCCTTTACCAAAGTACAGAATATCTTTGTTTTACTGTCAAAGTTATTCCAAGCATTTCTTGGCATCTCTCCATCCAGGCGCCTTCATGCTTCCGTATTTTGTCATGCTGGTGTTCTGTGGCATCCCTCTCTTCTTCCTCGAGCTGTCCTTCGGTCAGTTCGCCAGTCTGGGATGTCTGGGCGTCTGGAAGATCAGCCCCATGTTCAAAGGTAGGTGCGGTTGTACGTGGGTGTCATAACCTTCGGGACGATCACTGTGTGCGTTTTAGGAAAAAGCACACAGGTGTCTTCAGCTACGTCCGCCATGCAGGCCCTTGTTCTTAGTTCTGATCAGACCTTTCTGTTTGAATGTTCACATTATTTTTAGACATGGCTTTTATGAGAGTCTAGTACCGTGGTGAACCTTGTCGAGTTCAGCACCAGCAGCAGAGATCTGAATGAAAAGCCAACATGGGACATGTTCTAGAGTGATTTGCAGAACTTCTTATGTAACACACACCTGACCTGCGGGTAACGACACAGGCTCTGATATGAAGAATCCTCAACAGTTCATTATTTTTCTGTCTTTGTTTTGGTCTGCGAGTAGTGCAGTGCTCCACTTAGGCATCAGCCTTCCTGATGTAAACATATCCTCCACTTGAGCTGGGCAAACACTACGGGATTTTTTTTTTGCCTGATTTTACCCACAATTCACAGTTGGTCAGACCGGACGGACCTCAGTCGCAGTCAATCAAACGTGTTGGAATTTTTTGAGCCAACTCTGGAAGCAACTGTGTACAGATTTCCAACCCGTGTTGCCAACAGCCAATGAAAAAGAGCAGCTGCGACTCGGGAAATGGTGTCAGCAACAGCGAGTTGTTTATAGTCCGTGTTTGTTTGTCTGTTTACGGGCACGGATCGGGAAGTGACACGCCCCCATCTCGTAGACACGGCCACTCTTGCGAGAGTTGTGCAGGAGTTGGATAAATCATGCAGTGTGTAGGATCACATCACCAGTCTTTCAGTCGTCGTAAAAAGGTTTTTCTCCGCTGTGTCCCAATTTAGTGCCACAGTGCTAAAGTATTGAGCTTAACAGCAGGACTGTGAAAAGGAGCGTACACGGTGACCTTCCCTCCTGCACTGCATTCCCACGCTCTAACACCCTGACATTTCAGAACCACAATATCAACACTAATATCCTAGCCGTTACATTTTGGCTTCATATTCAGAAGAACTCCCCTCCAACAGTTGGTGCCGTTTCCAAGACACAGGCACACTTTATTCCAAATTATTCACAGCATTATTCACATTCTGGTTGGATATTTTTGAATTAGGTTAACATTACCTGACTAAAAAATATGGGATTTCCGGACACGTGTACAGCACATTCAGAAAACACATTATCAGGTGTAGGTCAGCTGAAATAAAGGCAAAGATCTTTTCTGGCATAAGTGGACGCTCCAAAAAAAGTCAACATTGCAAGTAACAAAGTGAAAAAAGCTTTAATGGACAAGGATGTCAGCATGTTTTTTGCATAGATGGACAGATATTGATTGAAAAGTTGACCTTTGCACTCAGTGGAACCTCTGCAACCAGCAGAAAACGGGTTTAAATCAAGTTATGAACAACTGCTTTTGAACAGGAATATTTGTGGAAGATTCATTTTTATTGGCCATACAGACAGTTACATGAACTCTGGGAAAAAACAGAACATTGTGTCTGTCTTGTGCACATATTCCAGCATCAGCTCACAGAGACAACTATGGTCAGCGAAACTTTCTTAAATTAACATCTGGAAAGATATTAGTAACTTGTATTATCTTAACTTCTCTCTACTGTTACCTGTTGATCCATTTTTAAGGACCAGACCAGAGTAAATACAACTCTTCAGTATTGTTTTTAATGTTCTCGTGGAATATTGAATTCAGTTAATTAAGGCTTAATACAGACTCTGCGTCACATTCCAGTTCTGATGATCTAATTTGACGTTCCCATCTTCTCTCCTCTGCAGGTGTGGGCTACGGCATGATGGTGGTGTCCACCTACATCGGGATCTACTACAACGTGGTCATATGCATCGCCTTCTACTACTTCTTCATGTCCATGACAAACCTGCTGCCGTGGACATACTGTAACAACCCCTGGAACACTCCAGACTGTACCGGAGTGATGGGCAGCGGGCCCCGGCTCAACGGCACTTTGGCAAACGCTAGTGTTAGCCTGGTCACGGGGGTCTCCGAGGTGGTGAATCGCACTAAGAGGACCAGCCCCAGTGAGGAGTACTGGAAGTGAGTTACCACAACAAAGAACCAAAATTGTACAAGTACCCTTTTGGACTCAGCTGCACGGGCTTATCGTAGTTGACCCAGGGGTCACAGTTGACCTGCATCTGTAAAGATAAAGTAGCTTTAACCTGTCTATGTTTGCAGAAACATTCATTTTTCTGAACATGTAGCAGGTACTGGACGGAATTATCAGTTATCATACAAATCCTGAGAAGAGGATTGTGGTGAGTTTGAAATGATTTATTGTGACCTGTTCAAAGACGTAAAAGACAATGAGTCAGAACTAATGATGAGCTTAATGTTTGTTATTAAAGTTTCTACAAGTTGATGACAGGATTTGAGTTCCCGTGGTCCTGCCGCAGCAGCTTGGTGTTGGTTGTACATCACTTATGGTCCCCAAGTTCTTCATACTCTTCCTTGAGCCTGGCATGATTGGAGGAGGCGTGCTTTGGCATGGTACATGTGCACAGTCCTCAGCCAACACGTTCTCACTCCCCAGGCATCATGTAATGGTCACATGGTCACATCGTAACTCGTTTGGGCCGAGAGCTCGAGTGCATCACAGTATGACTAACAGACACTTCCATGATAACGGTGCACCATGGTCGGACTTTTCTGCTATTTTCTGAGTAGTAGGAAAGTGCAGTTTTCCTTATGGTTAGGGCAGTGCTTCTTAAATAGTGGGGCTCCAGGGGGGCCCGGTGCGGGTAACCCTGGGGAACATGCTTTTTTTGCCGTACTGTACTAGATTTTAGTGTAATTGCACATCCACTACAGTAGTTGGCAGTGGCGCTCTCATTGTCACTCTATGGTCTTAAGGTTTTTTTTGCACCGAGCAAACGATATGAAGTGCAGTATAAACCCTCAAGAAACAACATAAAAAAAATTCTAACAGGGATGATAAGGAAGTCACCCAAATGCTAAAACGAGGAAATATGACGACGCGTACGTACGTATCGCTCGGCTTCACTGTGACTACGGTGCAAGACGAGGAAAGACCGGTTTGTTTACCGAGTCTAAAAATGTTGGCAGTGGAAAAGTATGAAGCCAAATAAATTAAGGCACCACTTGGAGACATTACACCCCAAACGTGACGAATATTGCCAACGATCCTCCTGCGTTGTGACGCTGCTTCAGTAAAACCGGAGAGCAGCTGTAAGTTGAACTATATTTCTTTTTGTTTTC
>JAQQAE010020553.1:0-10661 GCA_029823295.1 Pseudamia nigra | reverse complement strand
ACCTCTCTTATCTTTTTAAATGGGTGAACTTGCACATTTTTACATTTCCCAATACTTATTGTCCCCACTGTACATATCATCATAAATTCAACAGTTATTCACTTCAAAATAATATTTCCATAATGGGTTTTTTTCAGGATCTACAGTAGCTATGTAAATGGTGAAGATACATCAAATCTGTGGACACAGTTTGTTGTCAGTTTCATGTCTATAGCTTTATTTACTACCTTACAGCAGCTATTTTTCCTCAACCCCTGTAAGTATAATCATTCTGCATCACTATATCTGGAATATTATCCATATCTGGATCAAACACTGTGGTTTGATAGGATAACACCATAATAGATTCTATGTGTTTCTGGGTGTTATTTGTGGCATTACAAGGACAAATGTTGAATTTGGCCTTATCTCACAATAGTGAAGATTCCTTTAAAAGTCTTCTGGATCCATACGATGATCCAGATCCCTACCACAATCTAACTGATTGGGGCTTGTACCATTCCTGACCTATCCTGAAAATTTCATCCAAATCCTTTCATAGCTTTTTGATTTATGTTGTGAACAGTCAAACACATAAATAAACTAATGCTGACAAAACATTGGCAGAGGTAAATGTAAAGTTTACAATTTTAAAATATAACTTGATCAGATCATCAGATGCACTAATGATAAAAGTGATATCCATAACTCATAACCCTCCAAAAAGATAAAGCAGCAACAAGTTTTGCAGTGAACAAACCCTGAAAAATACTTGTTTTGAGTATAATGGATGTTTAACTATTTCTTTACTCACACACAGATGTGTGATATGTAAGTCTCTTGCTCACTTCAGCTGCTGCAGCTTCAGCCTGGCTCCTCAAGCTTCCTCTAATAATAATCAGGGTGCTAGCGGTGCTTGTAATGGCGCTAATTGAACAGATTAGTTTAACCAACATCTGATCTAGAGGAGGCAGTCGCCCTGTTTTTCCCCCTCTCTCCTCCCTCTCTCTTTCGTTTTCCTCCTCCCTCCATCATCCTCCTCTCTCTCACTCTCTTCTCAGGCAGATGGTTTTGATGAGCACCCACTGTGAACCTTAAGTGTTTCTGCTGGGATTACAAACACTGGGGAGGCGTCCCTGTGGTGTGTGTGTGTGTGGATGTGTGTGGGGGTGGAGGGGAGGCTGTGGATGCAGAAAGGAGGCAAAGGACCGCTGGCTTGGTGGGGGTGCTGTAAGAGGCCATAGGGGATGGAGAAAGGACAATATGGGTTTAAACAGGCCTCTGTGTTGCGGTCTTTTCCTTACGCATGCTTGTCTTTAGGCATCCTAAGGCCCCCTGGAGAGAAAATGAGGCCCAGAACTTTAACCTGCATAGATCTGGACTCTGTTTGCCCTGTACTCTGTAGATATTTACTCTTTATTTAGGGAACAGACGTCTTTGCTTTTTTTTTTTTTTTTTACTGTAATGTGTTACACATTGTACCATTTAACCGTGTGTACCAGAGCGTCAACAGGTCCTGAAAAAGTACATTACATTTAACTTTGTAAATATTAGTCCTGAGAAATCATTGCGTAGTCTTCCATCTGAGTCTGTCAAATCTTAGTTGCCACAAGCAGTTGATCTAATTTTATTTTCTGTGTAGTTTGATTTTTGTCAAAATGAGAAAAGGCCTCCTGTATTCAAGTGGCTTCAGCCTTAAAGGTACAAATGCACATAATGTTGGTCTTTTTACTTGCCATTTGCCTGTTGGGAAATTGGGATATTTTGGTGACTTGTTGTCTAGTTTGGACTATTTTAGGTCATTTTTGTTCACTGAGTTGATTGTGATTTTTATTTTGTGAATGATTTCATTATGTTTTTATTTCATTTTATTTATTTACTGTTTATGTTAATATTTTTCATTTTAATAATATTCTATAAGGTAAAATTAGCTTCAGTCTTCATTTTATACATCTTAGCTTTCATGTTTAATTATATGGTTTAATTTAAAATTAAAAAAAGTTGAAACATTAAAAACTTACCGTATTTTAACGTAGTAAATTTTTGAATAATACCTGGATTCATATTGGGTCACTTCATATTTACCTGCAGCTAGAGTCAGTAAAAGATGACTTTGGTTAAATTTGGTTAAAAATTATGTCAAGAAGTCTTTCAGTTTAAGTGTCTGATGCCTGTGTTATTACACCTTGGAAATACACACCATGAGGAAAATGACTGAAAATTTTGTGAAGCCTCAAAACCATCTGTAGCTGCCGTAGCCATCCGGCTTGTAACTTTGTGCTTCACAATGAGGAACTTCTTTTTGCCGTTTGTCGTGCAGATAGAGAAAGGATAAGGAGAGTATTTTTGTCAGCAATCGAGGACTTGAGAATGCAACAAAGAAGTAACAGCATATTCAGGCGGCCTGACTCCCCTTTCTGCTCATACTGTGTCCACTCGCAGACACATATGGACTCCACTACAGAGCACCTTTCTCTCGCCTTTCTCTTTTTGTCTTCGCCACAGACTAGCTGATGGTCCCTGCTTGTGCATATCAATAGGGATAGAGTCCTGTCTTCTTGTTTGCCTTTGCCTAAGGCTCTGGCTTTGCCTTGTGGCTCTCTGAGAACTGCCCTTACCCCTCCCTTTCTATCCCTTCATTCCCCCATCTCTCTCCCAGTGTTCCCTCTCTACCTTCTTTCTTCTCCATCTCCAGAGCGCAGGGCTGTGTAGAGTCTGATTGGCATTAACAGACAAGAGTGTGGGGGTAAGTTGCTGGCTAGCTTGTCGGCTAAGCTGGAGAGCAAATGTTTGCCAGGGAAGTAGAGGGTAGAATAGGGATAGCCGCTGGGTCCAGAGTTGTCCGTGACCAGACCAGTTGTCCTGGGGATTTCCCTCCTCTCCTGCCCCCCCATCAGGCCTAGGCCTGGGCCCCATCTCTGCTTCGCAGCTGGGAGACATATAGGGACCAAATGCACAGTGCTGCAGTGCTGAGAAAAAGAAATGTTGGATCGAAAGAGGATTCAAAGAAAGGCATCTGGTGCTTAGGGGAGGTGAAGAAAGAGAGCGAGAGCTTGTGACTGTTTAACGGAAACCTTTCCTTCCCTTTGATTTGCTTCCAGCCAGGGATTACAGGCAATTGGCATTTACTATGATTGGATCATTAATTTTTCTGTGAGCAGTATTGCCCAGCAGCCCAGCTCACCACTAATGTTATGTGTAACAGGCTTATGCTCCCCTACCTCATCGCACCATGAACAGTATCAGCAGAACACATGTATCAGCAGAAGTACCATGTTTCTTATTAAACGACTCACCTATATTTATTTTACATTTTTATGTCATTTATAAGTTTCCCTTTATACCAGAGGTAGGCAGCTGCACATCACTGAATGGAATCCCATGTTGTCATCATGAAGCCCTGAAACATAATGTCATTTACTGGTGTTCAAACATTACTCTATTTTAGGTTGAAGACATTTTCACCTGCTATTTTAAGTTTTTGCCACGTTACTGAAAGTGTCGAAATGATGCACATGACGAAACTGTTTGATACAGAAGTTTAACTCATAAGTGAGGTGGCTGTCATGGCAGACAGGGGGCAGCATTAGACAGTATTGCTCTTTGTGCGATGGATCCTGTGGCCAACACATCAACACTGTAAGGCTTTACAGTGTTACGCTGCTACAAAAAGTTCAGGTTCTTTTGAGAAGCTAAATAGTTGGTCTTCTTTTAGACACTCTGGTAGTGGTGCTGTACGTTTATTTTTCTAGGGTTGGCAGAGGCACTGTTTTAGCTTCAGTTTAGCGTCATGTAGGCCAGCCCAGTGGCAAAGCTGTGTTTTCCTCCTGTGGTGCAGTCGGGTCATCCTCTGCCAGGTGCCTTTTTATTATCGGCCTCCTCTCTCCTCCTCCTCCACCTCCATCTTTTACCTTCACTCTCTCTGTGGTGGGCGTTAGTTTGTTGTTTCTCTGATGCTTCTTTAACCTTTGACTACAGCCTCTTCATTACTAGTGTTTATGCCTCTCCTCTCTTCCTTTTTCCCGTCTATTCATCGGGCGGCCAGCCGGTCAGTCAAATCCCTGTAGTCCGGCTGGTCAAACATAGATATTACACTCTGTAATAACACTGGCCACCCGCTCTGACCCCAGTCTGCTATCCTGGCCATAGCTTCGCTTCATAAGGGCTGGCACTGAGTAGTGTGCTGTGGGATTTACAATAGAAAGACAAAGGATGGACTGTGCCACCTATTATTGTTGTTTTATTTTTTCTCAGCTTGTTTGCACTGTGAATTGCTTTTCGATGCCAGGTCCAGCACTATATTTAATTTCTTTGAGAGATGAGTAACCTTATTTACTGTGTGGGCACTGTATTTACTGTTGCCTCAAGGATTTTAAGCAAGGTCCACAAGAACATCTACAGATGTAAAGTATAATGATATGAGAGTATTAAGATAGAAGTATTCTGGCAGCGCCTCCCCCCCCCCCGCCCCCAGTTTCCACTGCTTTTCTGCTTTGTGTTTGACATTGGCTTTGACTTTATGTTTGTAGCATTCTTCAGTTTCCACCTCTGTGACCAGCAGCCCCCATATACCGAAGGATCCATCACTCCTCAGTTCTTTTTACAAAGACAGGATTTGACCCGTGTGGGGGGATCTTTGCTCGACAATAGCCAGTTTTCTCAGCATCAGTGTCCAGCCGCCGCAGGCCTGAAGGGCAGAAATTCTGCAGAATAAATCCACTAGGATCCATGGCTGCCAGTGCTCAGACGCCGACAGGGCTTTGATCACCTTCGGCTGGCGCACATCAGGCTGGCGTTAGGGCTTTAAACCAACAAGCCAGTGAACGGTGTAACACGGCGCTGGGTGGGACAGACGCGGCTGGCTGCTAACTGTTTATAAGCAACGGATTGTTATTAAGTAATGCAGATACAAGGTCTGCGCGTGAATGGGAGAAGAGAAATACTGTTCATTTCAGAGTGTGGGCCTGTTGTTGCTGGGCATTAGCTGTGGCATCTGAAGAATGCTGATAACACAGGCTGTCTTTTTTTTTTCCCTCTCCTTTCATTTGATTCATCCTCTCCTTCACACTCTGCCTCTGTGGTAGTTTCTCCTCATGCAGCGCAATGTGGAGTACTTTGATGTAGTTATTGTTTATTTTACAACACTGACTTTACTGTTTATCTCTCCCATAATTATAGAACTAGATTTCAATTTTACTCCATGATAAAGAACCATATGGAGTGACCAGATGTCCCACTTTATGAGGCACTTTACTGCATTTTTATCCTCTTTCACTTTTCATATTTTGAGACAATGTCCCTCGTTTGGTTGTGAAGACTGTGCATGAGCTCAAGGAGAAGAAAGTCAGGTTTTATCCCAATGTGTCTCAAATTTTAACAGATATTTCTGAAGTCCGCAAAAGAAAACATACATGCAAAGAGCTGAAAATAACTTATTTCATTGTTGATTAATCATAACCCCAAGATGTCCTCAGATGCCTTACTTGATCCAAAACCCACCAATATTCAGTTTACTGTCACTTAGGAGGAAGGAAACCAGAAAATAGAAGAGGAACTGGAATCAGAGAAAAAAGTTAATTAATTATTGATTTATCATAATAGCTGTGAGAATAAAGAGTCAGAAATATAGCACATTACTCATTAGCTTGTCACTTTGTAAGTAATCTAACAACTTTAATTACTTTGTCAAGGTCATATTACTTCTATCCATCTTCTACCCTCTAATCCTCACAAGGGTTGGGGGGGGGCGGCACTGGAGCCTCTCCCAGCTGACATGGGGTGAAGGCAGGGTACACCCTGGATGAGATGCCAGTTGATGCCAGTTCATCACAGGGCAGACGTATAGACACAACTATTCACACTCACATCCATACCCTTAGAGTGACCATTTAACCTAACCCCTACTACAAATTTTTGGTTGTGGGAGGAAGCCACAGTACCTGGAGTGAACATATTACATTTAATTACTTTTTGATTTAATCTTTTGAGTACAGCTGGAAAAATATCCATGTAAAGATAGTTCTTCTTCAGTTTTCTGAATAAAAATTTGACTTAGACTTTACATCAATTACACTCTGTTTTTTTTTTCCTCTTTTCTACTCCTGTTATTTATTTATTTATAACTGCATTATTTTGTCCAACTTAGCAATAGCGATTTCTGTAGTTCTTCAATTTTTTTATTCTCTATTGTTCTCAATCTTTTATTTATTCCTAGCCAATTGCAATATTTGCCTTTTGATGCCTAGATTTGATATGCTGCTGTGGAAAACAATGCTGTTACAGAGAATTTTCAACAGCGTTTTACTGATGTCTTTATTGCTGATTTGATTTTGACTCTTTGAATGCCAGTGAATGGTAACTTTCAGAGCATTAAACAACAATAAGAACAAAATACATCTGAGGTCATGATTGTTTTCATTTTCAGCAGTGGGAGGAGAAAATGCCAAGTGTGAAGTAGACCCGTTGAGCCAAAATGTACAACAATTCAGGGCTAATTTTAGTGTTAATTTAATAAAGAAATAAATATAAAGATTGGTAACTTATCCTACATTGTCTCACACAAACATACCCTTTGCCCCATATTTAGTTTGTTGGGATCCCGTTGCCCTAGAGCCATATATTTTCAGAGTTTCAGTTAAGCTACACATGTTGTTCTGTATTACTCTTTTGAAGTGGGAGTGTTGCGTGGCACCCATACCAAAAATGTTAACTTATTTACAATGTTACATTCATTCTGTGTTTGCAGGTGAAGAGGAACATTTCAGACTTGACCAACATCCCCGTGCGACATCAACAGTGGGAGGGCTGGCCGGCATCAGCGTCTGACGACTCAGTAAGAAGCATACACCAGCTATCAGAGCTTACACCCTCACTGAGTCTATTTACATGGCCATAAGAAGCCAATCACTGGGACTAATCAGAGAAGTGTAATAATTGGATGTGACGCGTTTGCATGCACCTCAGAAATGTGAAAATCGAAAAACCCTGGTTTACATGTTTCAGTCCATTTGGAGTACGGACGTAGTGACCTTTGACTCAAACGTCCTGTTATTTTCAAAACACCCGGTCTTGTCTTGTTGAACATGGCGATGCCTACGATCTTATTGTTCGCTTTCCTAATGTCGGACTAACAAGTCAGCAAAACAGGATGCATACCTTGCTGTTCTTCATTTTTACTCCACGAGAAGAAAACAGTTGGCTTTCATGCATGACTTCTTCCTAAAAAACCTCACTTTCATTTCCTACAATTTTTTTTACACATGTGCAGATGTAAAAGAATGGTATAAATCATATTAACATGCATTCATGCACGAAGACATTAGTGTAATTGTGGAGAAATCTAGGTGTGTTAATCCGATTTCTCATAATCAGATCACTGCTGTTATCTGTTGAAGCATATCTCATTATGCCGTTTACATGATCACTTGAATAAACGGATAACTCCATAAATCAGATAATGAAGTTTAGTGTAGTTTAGTTTGGTCAGCTCACAAACTAACACAAGTCTGCACTTGAAGGCATGTTTGCTCATGTATATATGCTCACTTACAATTTAATTTATACAAATTGATTCTCCCCACTTTGTTCCTGACTGAAAAGGTGTAGGTTGAAGCGTTAGCTTGTTCTGCATACCCTACTTGCATATCTCGCAAAAATGCATCATTCAGATATATTTAACAAAAGAAGAGGAAAAGAAAAAAACAAAACATACAGCACAGAGGAAGAGGAAAAATAAATTCTGATATTTTTTTTTCACAGCCAAACAAATCATGACTCATCCTTTTATTTCCTAATAATTTCCTCCTTCCAGAATTCTAGTTATTGATTTATTTTTTAAACAAATTTTCAAATTGTCACTTAGATTATTCCATAAATTAACTCCTGTGGCTGACATGCATCTTGTTTTTACATTCATTCTCCTCTTTGTTTTTGTAAATATGAAGGTTCCTCTCAAATCAGATTCATTCCGTCTTATTGTGAACAGCTTCTGGACACACTCTGGGAGAAGGCAGCTCTTACTATAACTCTTCTGTAGAAGATCTGTGTGTACTTTAATGCATACAGTTGCCTCTAAGTTGCCTATTTTTTGGAAGCAAGACAGCCTTAAAGAAGCAGATTAAGCATCTGGCACAGACTCCAATGATTTATAGACTTGTCATTTACATTATCTGTATACTTTGAAGTGAAAACTGTTCCACATTGCATAATCCACACCGAAAGCAGCACACACCATCTGACAAAATCTGTCAGAAGGATGGAAGTAAGATGTCGAAGCTAATTAAGATGTCAAAGCGGTTCCCCGTCCTGTGTCTTCTATCTGTGGACATTAAAGCTCACATCATTGAGTCCTGCTGACCTCTCCCGTCCCAGGGTCGCTCTTCCCAGGCATTCACCGCGCACACAGTCAAGCTGATCAGAAGCAGAACCTCCAGGAACCTCTGACCCCTTTTGTCCCACCCCTTCTTTGACAGCATATGTGTTCCCATGCTAATTGTATAGGATGGTTTATCATGCTACACTGTGGAGCTGTTGTGCACACATTCTTGCGTTAACCCCGAGCTAACGTTTTCCTTTTAGACCTCTGAGATTGTTGTTTGGTTTGAGTATTGCTGTTGACTTTAAGCGTTATCCTATACAGAAATCCCTTCATTGAAACTCCCACTGCTGTAGCGACTCGACTTTGTATTTATGTTTTATGTGACGGCACATATTTCATTTTTCGCGGTTAATAATGACGCCCTATTTTCTGCATAGAGGATACAGTCTATTCACCTTTTATCCATGCTTCCACATTGTCAAACAGATGAACAATAACTGCACCTGTTTTTAGGACTTTGAAGGATTACATTTAGCAGTTAAAAGCAAATACATCCCATATATCCATTAATGTGCCTGAAGGAGCAAAGGACAAATGGTTGTAGCTTTACTTTGGTTTGTTAACAGCTCAAAGTAAGCGATTGTGAAACCGGCGACCACCAAACAAACCACACTGCTCAGATTCAGATAATTGTGATTGTTGTCTGATCGGTAACATCCGGGGATGACAACAGGAATAAAAATCTTTGATCAAACCTAAAAGTGCATTGTGAACACCGGGTAAAACTCCTACTTTTCAAATATAGTGTCTGTGCATTAAGACACATTGCATTTTACACTTGTAACCAAATCGATCAAGCAGGACTTTGTAAACTTTAAATCAATATCATAGTAATAATAATAATCATCATCAGAGTAGATCCAATAGATGCTCGGTCAGCGAAGGCCCTAAAACTGCTACAACTAATTGCACCCGAGTGGATGTTCAATTCATCAGGTGCTGGTAAAGTGAAAGGTAATTTCAGACATTCATAATGCATTTTTTAAAGCCAAGGATATATCACTTAATCAGTTACTAGTGTTCCCCCAGCTCCAAATTATTCATATATCCCTATGAAATATAGGTCTACAATTTGAATTTTTGCCTCTGTCATTTTGCATAATAGTCTTCATCTACCTGGTTAAAGTGCATAGAATTTCATGTTTCCATCTCTATGTCCACATCATTTTTGGTGTTGATAATTTCTCTGAGTACTTCAAGAACAGCCTTATATATTTAAGATATTTATGTCAAATGTCTCTTGTGTGACTTTTGTTTATTGAACTTAAATGCTGTAGTATTCAATGTCAGTTAATGGCTCTTTCTCCTTAGGTGCGTAATCTACTGTTACATATTATTCAAGTGGCATGAAATCTATTGAAAAAGAAAAAGGCAATCCTGTTATTAATCTCGGTCATTTCTAAGAGCATTTATCATTGACTAAAAAGGCATTATGGTGGCTGGCTTAGTTCTCTGAGGGCCCCTGTTGATCCCCCCCCCGTGTATGTGGATATTATGTCCGGGAATCATGAATAGATTACGGCTCATTGCTGCATCACAGGCCTGGTCAGCACCTGACGAACACAAGTCTGCAGTGTCTGTGTATCCTGGATGAGAAGATATTAAAAAGCAGTGAGACAGAAGTGTAATAATGGCCTCTGCTCTCACCACAGCCCTCTTATTGAAACGTCTGAAGGTATTAATAGAGAAAGCCCACGGCTTGGCGGGCCTAGCAGGTGGGTAGGGAGCCAGTGTTAGTGTCTAGCTCATTAGCCCAGTCTCATCTCCTGGGGTTTGGGCCAATAAACATGGCAGCCAGAGGCCCCAGATTTGTTTAGCCTGCTTGCAGTAGAATCGATTACTACTTAACTCTGCTTTTCCTTTAAGTGCACACAAGGATGTTTGTATTCTTGCTTTACCGTTTGGTGAGATTTTATTTGTTTCTGTGGTTGAATGGTTGTGGTTGCATTTGTGTGTCTAATAAAATGCTGCGTAGAAAGCAGGCTATCAAACCCGAATATTGTTAGAGTACCAAAACAGCTACGTGACATAAGGGTTTTCCCTAGTTTCTGAAGAACTGTTTGGGGTTACGCAGTTAATTACATCATATTTTAACAGCAATATCATGTTGTGCAATTACATAATTGTAAAAGGAATATACGTGACTCAAGAGATTTAATAAAACACTTGTTGGTCCAATTTGTGAAGAGCATTTCTCAGTTAAAGTAGTTGTACAAATCAGTGACGTACGGTGAAGTTAATGGCTGGTGAGGCACTGACGTCATCAGTCAGATTTACAAACATATGAACCCTACAGAGCAGTTTA
>JAQQAE010020552.1:0-10661 GCA_029823295.1 Pseudamia nigra | reverse complement strand
TCCTCTGAAGAGTGGCAACATGGGGGCATCAAAACAACTCTCAAATGACCTGAAAACAAAAATTGTTCAACATTATGATTTAGGGGAAGGCTACAAAAAGCTATCAAAGAAATTTCAGCTGGCGGCGTCCACTGTGAGGAACATAGTGAGGAAATGGAAGAACCGCAGTCACAGTTCTTGTTAAGAACAGAAGTGGCAGACCAAGAAAAATATCAGAGGCAAAGGCAGAGGATGGTGAGAACGATCAAAGACGACCCACAGACCACCTCCAAACACCTACAACATCATCTTGCTGGAGACAGTGTCACTGTGCATTGTTCAACAATTCACCGCACTTTGCAAAAGGAAAAGCTACTGTATATGGGAGAGTGATGTGGAAGAAGCCTTTTCTGCACACATGCGATAGAGTTGCTTGAACTATGCAAAAGCACATTTAGACAAGCCAGCTTCATTTTGGAATAGGGTGCTGTGGACTGATGAAACAAAATTGAGTTATTTGGTCATAACAAGGGGTGATATGCATGGCAGCGAAAGAACATAGCATTCCAAGAAAAACATGTGCTACCCAAAGTAAAATTTGATGGCGGTTCCATCATGCTGTGGGGCTGTGTGGCCAGTGCCGGTACTGGGAATCTTGTTAAAGTTGAGGGTCGCATGGATTCCACTCAATATCAGCAGATTTGTAACACTAATGTTCAAGAATCAGTCACAAAGTTGAAGTTACACCGGGGCTGGGTATTTCAACAAGACAACGACCCAAAACACCACTCAAAATCTACACAGCTATTCATGCAGTGGAACAAGTACAATGTTCTAGAACAGGGGTGGGCAAACTTTTTGATTCGTGGGCCACAATGGGTTCTAAAATTTGACAGAGGGGCCGGACCAGGAGCAGATGGATGGAATGTTTTGGTAACCCCACCTCACTGGAGAAAAAAAAATACATATCATGGAATCTGGAGAAAACATGTGCTTTAATTTTAAATGAAAATGAACAAAAGCATTACAACAAAATATCTGTCTTTGACGCCCCACAGTATTTAGCTATTTATTGAAATGAGTCTTGAAACACTGAAAATTAAATGAATAAAATACAACTTTTTTATTACGAACAATTTCGATTTTTAAAGCACTGAAAGTTCTGTTATCTTTCAAAATATCATCATCATCACTCTCCTCCTGATTGTCTTTATTTCTAAAACTGTAGGAGATGCAGATGTACTTGTCCTGCTCCTTCTATTCAGTTTGTTTCCCCAGTGGCAAAAGTCAACAACAACCAGTGCAAGGACGAAACAGTGGCAGCGAGTCAGTCTGCGCAGCGCATTAGATTTGATCTGCGCACATTGTTTATTTTGAGAATGTGCGCTCACTTGCACATCACTTACAGTATGTGTGCTCTTTAACGGAAACAACATGTAACATAGAAGGCTTATTGAACTTATTATTTTCAAATGCATTTTTTACATAACACACAAAGAAACTTACTTTTAATGTCAATGGGAACAGTGTTGTTGGTCTCCCTTTTTAGCCAGCGCAGCAAAGTCTGGAGTTAGTTTTGTTCTGGGCTCATGTTTTTTTCATATCTTCATATCAAGTATCTTTACAAAAACTATCACATGGTAGAATTCAGTTTAAAATGGGTGTTAGAAATATTTTTTTGAACACAAATCTCTGTCTTTTTTCATTTTCAGGTTCAGGTTTCTTTATTCATACCCGTAGGTAGACTTGTTTTGCAGTGAGTTGTCCATTCACATAGTCACATAGATTTAAAAAAAAAAAGAAAACATCACAACAGACAACATAAACCAAAAACCATCTAAAAAGTATTCAAGGCTGCACAAGTTAAAAATCAATACAATGAAAGCAATCGGAATTAAAATCAAGTTAAAAAATACAATAATTTAAAATAAATACATACATAAATATATCAATAAGTTCTGTGCAATTCACATATACTTCTACAGCCTGTTCATTTCAATGATGGTGGCAGGAACAAAGCTGTTTCTGTTTATATTTTGGGACAGAAAACCTCCATCCCGAGGGAAGAAGCTGAAATTCACAATGTAGGAGATGGGAGTCATCATTCAAGATGGATGAAGCTACACTGTAACTGCCTACTGTAGTCCACTGTAAATGGTTATAAACAATGTGGCATACAGAAAATATCAGATCTCGTACAAAGACAACAGCCAGTTCCAAAAAAGTTCAGCCAGGTGGAACTCAGTAATTCAGTATGCACAGTATGAGCACATTATGAATCAACACCGTCACACAGATTTTCACCGGTGATCCTGAGTGTCTCCTGGTGTGTCAGTCATACATGACTGAGAGGTCCTCATTTTTCCACTTGGATGAACTTTTATGGAATTGTGGTGGTAAATGCTGTTGTCCAAAAATTTTAAATGTTCAAACATGAAAACAATTAAAATCAGTGCATTTCAATAGAGGAAACTGATTCACAGGCTGTTATATGTATACATTTTCATGTCTTTGATCTGGATTTACACTCAAGGGATTTAATAAGGCAGCATTACATTTATTTATAAAATGACTGACCATGCATATATTGATCCTGATTAGATTTTAATGAATATCCTACTTTAATCAGTTACAAAACAAACAAAAAAGGGCCAAGAAATATCAAAAAATGCAAGCACTATACTTTATGTCATTTCAGCATTCTATGGTGCTTATGTCTTTGCGTGTACTGGTCTATTATGTGTGTCAGTAGTCTCTGCTGCTGTAACGTGGCGGGTCGGAACCTGATTCTGGTGTAAGAGGTGGATATATGGCTCCTGGTTTCTGGTTGTTATACATGGTCAACCAGATTGTGATTGGTCTGCCGTTGTTCCTCGGGACAAATAACGCTAGTGTAAGTGCAGTATTGTGGAGTGATGGACATTTACTGCTCTAGCAAATTTTATGTGGTCCAACCTGCCCCCAGCATTCCAATGACACAATCCCAGTCAGGTTGCCCCAGTCATGACATTCTTACAGATGTCATTTTCTCCAAAGCTGTAGTGTCTTTTTATAGGGTTGGGTGTGTTTGACAGGGGCGTAGTCATTTGGGATTGATTGCACAAAGTCTCCAAAAGTGTGTTTTGAGACAGAACTACTCACAATAATCACTCAGGTGATCAAATCCCACAGGATGGGAATTGTCATAAAGGCAACCATACATGCATGTGTACAATCAGTTTTACTAATTGAGAAATACTCTTCACAAACTGGACTAAAAATAGTGTTGCATTATTATAGCCCTTGAGTGTCCTGGGCTATGACAATAAGGAGGGTAAAACAATGCAGTTTTAGAAAAAGTCACAACCTGGGCCTTCTGTGTTTTATTAAATTAGAGCAATGAAGAATTTCAAAACAGCTAACACTGATTAGAAACAGTGTTGTAGTAAGTGCAGTGGTTTAAAGTTAAAGGTCCTGCAGATTAAAGACTGTGCCTGTTATTCAGTACAAGTGATTCTAACAAAAGGCAGGAAAATCTAAAAACACAAACTCAGAGATCACAACATGATACTAATGAGGACAAGCAAATCAGGCAGCGGGATTAAGTCAGTGAGTGTTTAGAATATTGAGCTTTTAATTACAATTTCAAATACATTATATAACACATTTAATGTGCTCCTCTGTACACCAGCCAAAAGCAGTTAGGCGAACCTTGCAGGGGCTCCAAAGAATAATTTGATTATTATGCTAAAATGACAGAATCGGCTGGGCTCAGACAAGAGGGCAATGGTAAATGGCCTGTTCAAAAGTCTTGTCCTGGACTGATTCCAGCCTCATGACCAGCTCTAATTGGACTGAGCAACAGGTGCAGCCACACCGTGAACTTTAGAGTGAAGCCGTCTTGATGATCAGCATAGATAAGTGGAAATATGAAACTCCAAAATGAACTTACTGACGCCATTCCACCTCATCATTTTTAATTTGTCTGCTCTTCATGGATGTCCTTCTGTCACTCATTAACACACATGTTCTGTTCAAGAGCCAAAATATACATGACTGTTCATTTTATTCATTTTGAGTTATTATTGGAAAAATCTCATAAATATCCATGGAAAGGAATGTAATAAATTAGATGAAGAACATCAATAAAGAAAATGAGTAAAAATTAACAGAATAAAAGACGAAATGAACAATGCATGGACAAAACAATCAACATACTGTATAAACAAAAATGAAAAAAATCCAAAAATAATTAAAAAATGATCAAAACATGACTGATCAACAAAATGAACAAAATAATGAAAAACAACACACACAAAAAACAAAACAACCTAATACAAAAATGAGCAAAAATCAAAATGAACAACATAATTTAATAAATGAAAAAAAGAAAATTAATCCATAAAAATGTTTTAAAAAATCAAATGATAATTATAATAACAATAAAATATCTAATATAAATGAACAACATAATCCACAAAATGGACAAATATTTAGAAATGTAAAAAAAAATCAATATAATTATAAAAACACAAACACAATAATACATGAAAGGACAAAAACGAAAAAGTAGCCTAAAATAATAAAATGAATGAAATAAAATGAGAAAACAATACAACATGTAAAATAATCAGAAAATGGATCAAAACATGAAAATATTAAAAATTAAAAAAAAATCCCAATATAAAATGGACAAACGAATAAAATGAACAACATAATAAAATACATGAACCACAATGTAACAATTTGCAAAATAATTTTAAAAATGAACAAAATAATAAAACAAACAAAATATCCTGATATAAAATGAACAAAATAATAAAAACACAATATACCTCATTTAAAAGGAACAAAAATGAACAAAATAATAAAATAACCAAACATAAAATAAAAAACATATAAATACTTTTAAAAAAGAACAAAATAACTCAATATAAAATTAACAGCATAATCAAATAAATCAACAAAATAACTGTGTAAAATAATATATAAAATACATAAAAATGTAACAAAATAATCCAACAAAATAACCGAACCCTGACAAAATAATAAAACCAAAATGAACAAGTCTCAGGAAAAACAACACACAAACTGAAAACAAATGAAGAAAATGAAAATAAAAACATCCATAAAACGACCTAAACATCTCCAGTGATTTCTGGTTGTGAGCGTCTTCCTGAAATGACTGTGACGTTACACATCAACAATCTGCGCTCTGTTCAGAACAAACTATTTTTAGTTTTGGCTGGAGTTGTATGAATGTTTAATTGTACAGCATTTTTGAAAGGAGAGCATGGACGCACTGAGCACGTGTACAACATGACGATTAAATCAGTTAGTGACAGATGGAGATCTATTGATGGTGAAGAGGACGAGAACACTGGAACCTGGAGGTTTTCTTCGGTCATCAGGGGTCATTTTCTGTGTTCATGCATCAGTTTGTAGGTTTTCTGCATAAGTTAATAAAAGAAATGAAAAACTAATAAAGTCAACAACAATGAACAACATGAGGAACAAAAGTGGAAGAAATCAACTTCAGATGGAACAAAATAATTTCCAAAATGAACATGATAGTCACGTACAATGAGCAATATAAGCAGCAAAATAAACAAAGTTGAATATACCTTAGAGCAGAAAAAATATTTAAAAAAATACAAAAATGAACCAAATTATCAAGAAAATGAACAAAACAGTCAAAAAAGGCACCAAGTGAAGAAAATTATCTAAAAAAATTTGCAGTCTCTGATTAGATTGCATGGGATGCAAATTAGGTGAATTTGCTAAAAGAAAAGTCTAGCAGTTTAAAGATTAAAGTTTGAATGAACAAACTAATTTTGAAAATGACCAAAATTAACCAAACATGGAACCAAATGGAAAAAAATCAGCAAAAAATGCACAAAAGTGAAAAATTAGAGATAGAAATGAACAAAATAATGAAAAAAATTATCTGGAAAATGAATAAAATGAACCAAATAATCTTGAAAATAAAAAAGTCAAAAAATGCACACAAATAAAAAAAAAATCACAAACATAAATAGAATGATCTAGAAAATAAACAAAATTTAAAAAAATCTAGAAAATTAATGAAAATTTATCTCAAAATCATTAAAATGAAAGAGCTGATTTTGTGTGAACTTTTGTTCATTTTGTTGAGTTTTTAGTGGATTTTTCTTGATTATTTTATTTACTTTCTTGGTTATTTTCTTGATTTTGTGAATATTGTGTCCACTTTCTTAATTCTTTTCTTAATTTTTAAATTTTGTTAACTTTGTGGATTGTTTTATTTGTTTTGTTTGTTTCTTTGTCATTTGCTTTATTTTTTGGTTATTTTGTCCATTTCTTGATGTTTTTTGTTCATTTTTTGATCATTTCTGTTGATTTTGTGGATTATTTTGCTGATATTCTTAGTTATCTTGTTCATTTTGTGGATGTTTTCTTCGTTTATTTAAAAAAAATTTTTGGCCCACTTTTTTTGTTCATTTTGACTAATTTTCCAGACGCATTTTTCATTTTATGCAAATTTTTTTAACATTGTTTTACAATGAGCTTGGTGTTCATTCTCACACATCTTAATGTATTTTATGCTTGAACAGTAAACACAGATTTTTTTGTTTTGGTTGAAAAAGATGAAAATTTCTTCTGCTAAAATCAAGTCGTAGCTCTTCAAATGCAGGCTGGACCACACTTGGGTTTCCCACAGTGACACGAGGTCGCCACGGGTGGGTGTGGACTCCCCATCTTTTAGCTCCCATCAGGATTTAAACACACAGACACACACCCTCATGTGGCAGCAGGACCTTTAAACTTGGCTTCACCACAACACACCTGCCTTACATTTCATATATTCTCCCCCTTCCCACCACTTAACACCCTCTCCATGTGATCTGCAGTGGTCAGATTAGTGACAGCCTGATGGGGACACAGGTATAGGTTTCCGGAGGGTCCGGAAGGGGGGTCTAACAAAATGAGAACAAAATGAGCAATATGATGAGGTAAATGAACAAAAATGACTTAGGAAAAATGACTAAAATGAGCTGGTCAATGTGATATTTCCAACATGAACAACTTAATCAAAAATTGGACACAAAAGGGGAAAAAAATCCAAAGATGAACAAAGAAGTTAAATCACCAAGAAAATGGACAAAATGGGTGAGAAAATGAACAAAATCAAATGAACAAAATATAAATAAAATTTGTTGGGAAAATTAATTAAAAATGAAAAAAAAAACAGTCAAATCATGAACACGATCATCTCCAAAATGAAAAACAATCTCTAAAATTAGCAAAAAAAAGTGAAATAATCAAGAAAATGAACAAAACTGAACATAAAGGGGAAGTAAATACTCCCCAGAATGAACAGAATAATGAAGATAATAAAAAACGTGACAATAAATGAATACAATCATGAAGACAATGAATCAAAATGATCAGGATAAATGAGGAAAATGCACAAATTAAAAATAAATCCTCCAAAATAACCAACAGTCAGTCTATCTATCTATCTATCTATCTATCTATCTATCTATCTATCTATCTATCTATCTATCTATCTATCTATCTATCTATCTACTTTAGGAACAAAATGAAGAGTGCGATCAGGAAAAAAATTAAAAATGCGCAAAATAGTGAAAATATGAACATAAATACTCAGAGAGTCGAATGAATAGAATCATTAAGATAATAAAAAACTAACAAAATGAACAAAGCTATCAAGAAAACATCACAAGAACAGGAAACCAGCTAAAATTTTGAAGCTGATACCCCCGGTGGCCACTTGCTGGTACTACATTGTGGCCCAGGCAGTATTTTCCTGACACACCACAATGATAAAAAAAAAAAATGTCTGCAAAACTGCTGAAACAGCTGGAGGTTCCATGTGACTCTTTACATAAATGATCAGTTTTATAACATAAGGGGATAATAAATGCCAGACAATCCAAAAAAATCTCTGGAACTGAATGGTCCCCATGTGCAGCCGCCAAGCAGTCAAACTTTATGATGAAACTGGCTCTCATGAGGAATGCCCCTGGTTTCTGAGGATGGGAAATCGTTATTTCTGGGACAGTCCTGCATAATAGTGGCACTTGGGGACACATTCAGAGTCCTTGAGATTTGACTTAAGTAATGATGGATTGTCTTTCCCTTTACCCTTTTCCCTTTACTTAACTGAGTGTTTCTTGCCATTATATGGATTTGTACAGTAGTTGTAGTAGCACTTAAGGGGCTATTGGCTCTTTACTACAGACTGGATAAATTAGTGGACAATGACACCATGATGTCACCCATTGGTTTCTGAATGGCAGTTTTCAAGCCAATTGGGTTGTCTCATTCTGGATGACACTGTGAAGCCAAAAAACAGGATGTAACCATATTTGGACACATAGCGGTGGGGCTAAGGGAGTGTACTGTGTGAGGGGTCTTATGAGTAAGCTAATGCTAAATGCTAGCCTTCTGACTTGGAAAAACTTTACCCAGCATTGCAGAATAAAGTTGTATTATTAAATAATGGATGCTATGAAGTTTTGACTTCATCAGCAAGTCGAGTTACCATAGTGACCTCTCAGTCTAACCCATGGGAGATTTGTCTGTAACATCCTACTAATGGAGCAAAAAATAAAAGATGTACCACTAGATCACTTGTTAGGAAGTCAAAATAAAACGGCGGTATTACAACTTTAAAATGTTGACCTCACTGCACATCCTAGTCATTGCCGCCTGCTCGATAGCCAGCCTTTCTCTGCACTAGACAACTGATGGTCTAAAGCATATTAAGTTAATTCCCAAATTTATCTACAATTATATAGACAATGAATTATGTTTTTGCTGTCAAACAGATGCTAAATTAAGTGGTGATTGTTAATTTGAATATAGCACATAGCGTAGATATAAATTTAGTTATGCTACAAATTGGTGACGTTAGGCATAATTTGGCATGATAGTAATTAACTCATTTCCTGCCAATCACAAGATTTTCTGTTTTTCACAGTTATCTTGAAGAGGATCTGAAAGAAAGCAGAAGGATGGGATACATGTTTCACAATTTTTGTTCGAAATTCAGGATTTTTTTTTTAAATGAAAGGGACCAATATTCTGGTGTGGCTATAAAAAAAAATTGAAAATGTAATGAAATAGTTTTCTCTAGTCAAAAGCTGAAGGTCTGTGCTTAATTTTGATATGTTAACTCTCTTCCTACTGTTAAAGGACCATTCTCTATAGATCGTGAAAGATGAATTAAATCATCAAAAATGCTAACAGGAAAAGAGTTAAACTAATTTTCCGGGCTCAGGTATGTAGATTATTTTATTGAAGCCCACAAGCTCACTGTCTGTACAAAGGTGATACGTCCATTTAGTTCTGCCTAAAAATAGAGAGAAGAAATCGCAATTTTTATTCTGTTTTGCACATAATACAATGTTGTACACTTACTCTGTATGTACAGCGCAGTTGTACATTTATATTTTTACATAGTGCTGTTACTTATTTAATGAAGTAGAAAACAAATAAATAATTTAATTGTACAGGGAAACATGTTTTTCTTATTGTGCATGTGAATCTCTGAATCTTGAATCTTACAATAAGTACAAAAATTAATTAGGAGCTAAATTTATCAAGCCATTTAAAATATATGCATACTGTATGATTGCACCTGAATACAATATTTTTCATATGCAGCCATTACTACCTATTGTAGTGAAAACTGTCAAACTGAAATCTGCAAATAACTTTTTTTGTTACATGTGGTCTATTCCGATACAGTCCTCGGCATGTGTGGGATACATACGCCACCTTGGCTGCATTCAAAGTTTGAGACAAAGACAAAAAGCTGCACACCTCTTCTGTGCATGCACAGATTTTCAGAATTTTTAATTTCAGCTACCAAACATTTCACGCCGCTGTGCAGTTGAGCCAAAAGACAAGGTCAAATGACGAACTGTGACCTTAAACATCGTTGAAACTCGGCTTTAAATGTGATTCACAATCACAATAACAGGTGCTCATTGTGCTGTATTTGGTTGTTCACACGGTCATTATAAGCTACAACGGTGGAAAAAAAGACAGAATTGTGCCACAACATATAGTGTTAGCCAGCAGCGTACATCTACACTGCCATTTGTTCACTACACATTTCCAACAGCAAAAAAATGACCCTCATGGACAAAAAAATGTGGATGAAAACAGGAAGTAAAGTAAAACTTTATCAAAACTAATTGTATCTCATTCTTGTTCATGAATTATATGCCAATCATCATTAGATGGTTGTAGTTATAACAATGGAGATGTACTGAATTTTCACTACATGTATCTTGTTAACATTAAACTGTCTACGTTCATGTTTGTTGGCTGTGTGAAATGCAGCAGGCTCTGAATGTTAGAGCAGTACACTATAGGACTGCAAATATGTTATTAACACTAGAGTTTCCCTTTGGGATTAACTATACATATCTAAAAATACACTCACAAAATATACTCATGTGAGGCTGAGGGACAGAGAAGGAAAATGATGGGTAGCAGATGGATGAAGGAATGTGTCCATGTCTGTGTCTGTGGGTTTGGGCACCTCTGTGTGCTCTATGTCAGACTATGGCTCTGGCTCATGGCGTGTGTAAAGCTGTGGATGGAATTCAGTTTTGTGAAGTCATGCATTGCATCCGCATCTACAATCATGAATAAAAACCCAAAAACTGCAGTGTCCAGGGGGGTGG
>JAQQAE010020551.1:0-10662 GCA_029823295.1 Pseudamia nigra | reverse complement strand
CTTACCCGGTGAGGCGGGTAAGTGACGGCAAAGCAGTTTGGAAGTAGTGTTTTTATTGCTGTAGTGGTCATTATTACAATAGTGGTTACTCGACGCGGTCATCAATCCATCCATCATCTTCCTCTTATCCTGGCAAGGGTCTTGGGGGCAGCAGCCTAAGCAGAGAAGCCCAGACTTCCCTCTCCCCAGCCACCTCCTCCAGCTCCTCTGGGGGGATCCCCCAAGAGTTCCAAGGCCAGCTGAGAGAGACACAGTCCCTCCACCGAATCCTGGGTCTGCCCCAGGGACTCCTCCAGTTGGAGATAGTTTTGGCAACCAGGGACTGGATCACACGGGCCCCCGCCTTCAGCTGCCACCCAAACCACACAGCACCGGACCCTTACGACCCTTCCTGCAGGTGGTGGGCCCACGGGAAGGCATCTTCATAAGGGTCTTCTGAATTGCTCTTAGTCTGACCTGTCACCTAGCACCAATTAGGCACCCAAACCCCTCCACCATGATAATTTGGCAATTCAAGGAGGGGTCGACGCAGTCACTATTGTAATAAATGTCACTAGGCTATTGTAATAATTTTTACAATAGCGGTTGCAACGGAGGCATTGATTTTTCCTAAGGACACTCAGGTGTTTGACATCTGCACTAAGATGCTGCCCATGTCTTACCATTCAGGGATTACAAGTGCAGATAAAGTAAAATACAATTCAATAGAAGAGGGAAAAAACCACAGTGACCAGATCTAAGCTCCAGGGGGAGCACAATTATGGGTACACAGAAAAAAAAACCTCAGCAGACATTTAGCATACAGTTGCATGATGGCATTCATTTACAAAGCATACATTATTATTGGTAGTAGTATGTTTATGTTTAGTTTAGTTCAGACATGTCACAAAACAAAAATAAGTCTGCACTTAAAGGGATGTTTGCACATGTACATATGTTCACATAAAGTGAATTTATACACATGAATTCTCCACACGTTGTCCCTGACCAAAAAGGTGGAGGTTGTTTTTTACCCCACTTGCACATCTCACAGCCGCAGATCATTTAAACGCGTGGAACAAAAGAGGAAAACAAAATAGAAAGAAAAGAAAAAAACCACAGCACCGAGGAAGAGGAAAATAAATACATATTCAAGTATTTTCTTCCACAACAAAACAAATCATGACTCATCCTTATATTTCTTCATCATTTCTTCCTGCCCGGATTTTTTTTTTTTTTTTTTCTACCCGGATTTTTTAAATCGTTGCAAAGATTTACAAATTTTCAAATTGCGATTTGTATTATTCCGTAGATGAACTGAGACTGACACATCTTTTTACTTTTTTTCTGTTCCTTATCTTTGTAAAGATGAAATTTCCTCTTAAATCTGTATTTATTCTGTCTAATGGCGAACGTGCACCTTCACCTTAGCACAGCGTGACTGCTCCAGCAGCCTTCCCTCCCACCTTGATTCCTTTCACCGTCTTTCTTTGCACGTTGTGTGTGTTGGCACAGGGCAAACAGATGGTTTCGCATCTGGAAAAGCTGAGCTCAGAGCCTTAATTGACTCACAAACAAGCCATTTTTTTTTTTTTGCTAAAGAAAGTCCTTTTCTCCAATCCACCCACTGATCATACATCAGGGCAACGAGGGAGTCTGTTCACAACAACGTGCCAGTATTTCATGAGTTTTCAAATATTTGCAAAAAATATTGATAATAGCTCCCTGTTGACACTTGCGTGATATCCAGAAAGTTTAAAAAAAAAAAAAGCATCTGTGCTGTTGTACTATTTCTGATTGTATGTGTGCACCTACAGTGGTGATGATTTTCCACTTTGAGGTTAAAAAAAATCTATTTGTCTATTCATCTCCTCAGAAAATGCTAGGTTAGTTCACTTTTTTCATCATCCATCCATCTGTCTGTCCTTATCCACATTAGCAGGACAGTTTGGTGGTGATTTAAATACAGTGTAACCCCGGGTTACGAGTTTAATCCGTTCCGGCGTCATAGTCGTGAAACGACTATGTTTGTATTCCTATTTCCCATAGGAATACAAACCAATTAATCCGCTCCAAGACCCAAGAAAACTACCATATACAGTATGTAAACACACCCGTACATGCATGTTTATTCATTGTTATTATTTGAAAAGGAAGTTATGTTAATTATCTGAAAAGGAATGCATGCAATTAGTTCTGAAAATTATTTACCTTACCTTGGAGACAGAGACGGCTGCAGGCAAAGGAGGCATGATGGCGGCCGAGGACGTACACAGACTAAACGGCAGTTTCTTCTCCTCTGCAGTGATCAATGTCCTCCCTGGCATTTTCTTCCAGACGAGCCCTGTCTCGTCGCAATTAAACAGGTGTTGAGGAAGTGAAGTTTGTTGTTGAGGAAGCTTAAACTCTTCGGCAGCCTCCGATCAGAACTAGCCACCTGGTGGAGACAATTCCATCTTTAACTTTTTGCTCCATTTTAAAGATATTACAGCAAATAATCCAACATATCACTGCTGTGCGATTATATGTTGCTATGGTAACTAGTCGCCAGTGGAGTCAGACTGGGTCGGACCTTTATATCTTCAATTTATTCAATATGGACATAGTTTTACACTCGACTGCAGTTGTGGTTAAGTGTTTACACTAACAACACTATAATATGATTTTGCTTGGCGCTACTTGCTGTTTTAGCGCGTCAGTTAGTTCTGGCACCACCACCGTTCATACAAATATGGCTGCATCCTGTTTTTTTCGCCAAGATGACGCTAATATATAAGGTCTATGGCACAGACTGTCCTCAAAAAGTTGAGCCATTTCTGTTAATCTTTTGGTGTTTATGTTCCATTCTGTTCTTTTTCTTCTGTTTTTCCTCCACTCCCGCCGTATTGCACGAGAGCGCCCCCACAATTTCTGGTGGCACTGCGCTGAGAGAAGCCAAGAAGCTGAGAAAAGCTGGGAGGAATTATTTTACTCGTAATCCGAGTTTTGCACGTGAGCCGGTACAAAATGTTGCCCGACATTTTCCTCGTAACCTGAAAAACTTGTATGTTAAAGCACTCGTAACCCACCTTAGTGGGTTTTAAATGATTGGTAATGATGATTGTGGCTGGACAAAACACGAGATAGAATTTCATTTTCACCAGCACATACATTTCCATCTTCGTTGTGTTACCACACTCCCTCGTTTGGTCCAGACTGTCTGGTTCAAATCAAACTGTAAGGCCTACATTGCAGAGCTCCCTGGGGACCAACAAGGCCGGTGTCTCAGTCCAGTCCACTGAACCATGAAAAAACTTAGTGGACAGTTCAGACTTCATAGGAAGTTACATAAGCTGTCACTTAAAAGGGAAAAAAATGAAGAAACAAGAGGGAATGACTAAAAATCAGAGGAATTAATAATACGCAGAACTCAAATACATGAAGGGAAATGGCAGATGATATATCAAAATCAAAACTACTAAATGTACTAAATGTATATAATGAAAAAAAGAAAAAAAGTTACACTCAAAACCTGTGATTTGAAGTGAAGTATCTATACTATCAAGATACCAAATGCCAAAGTGGCATAAAACAAATAAAAATACACCGGAGAATATATGTGGGTCACATAACAAATATACTGATTGGAGGAAAAAATAAGTGCTTGTGACCTTTACCTAAATGCAATTATTTCATATTAAAATGCTTATATGTATTAAAATAACATCCATAAAACTGATTTATGCACTCTACATCTTCTCATGGCTCGTTTACCTGCTCCAGTTTATAATGTTTGCACAAAGTTGCTGTTAGAGCATTTGTTAGATTTGTTATTTTGGTTATGATTTGTCATTTCTATAAATTCCTAGAAAAATCTTTGGGAACCACTGCTTTAGACCATCAGTTGTCTTGTGCAGAGGAAGGGTGAGTACAGAGTCTATAACCATATTAGTGCTACTACAAGAATTGTGGAAATCAATATTATGGCAACAGTTAAATAAAGAGAAAAGACAGTAAATCATTACTTTAAGAAATGAAGCTGAGTCAGTCCCCTCCTTGAATCGCCACCTTATTATGGTGGAGGGATTTGCATGCCTGAGTGATCCTAGGAGCTATGTTGTCAGGGGCAATTTTTCCCTGGTCGGCTCTCCTAAGGCAAATTGGTCCTAGGTGACAGGTCAGACTAAGAGCAATTCAGAAGACCCTTATGTTGAAGAATTTGGGCCTGTGGGCCACCACCTGCAGGAAGGGTCTTAAGGGTCTGGTGCTGTGTGGTTTGGGTGGCAGCCTAAAGCAGGGGCCTGGGTGGTCCAAACTCTGGTTGCCAAAACTAGCTCCAACTGGGAGGAGACCCAGGGGCAAACCCAGGAGACACAGTGGGGACTATGTGTCTCAGCTGGCCTGGGACCACTTGGGGATCCCCCCAGAGAAGCTGGAGGAGGTGGCTGGGGAGATGGACATCTGGGCTTCTCTGCTTACGCTGCTGCTCCAATGACTCTGATGTGGTTATAAGCAGAAGACGGATGGATGGATGGATGGATGGATGGATGGAGGTCAGTCAATGTAAAAAAATCTCAAGAATTTTGAATGTGTCACCAAATGGAGTCAAGAAAACCATCAGATGCTGTTGTCAAAGTAGGTCTTGTGAGGACAATCACAGGAAAAGAAAAAAGCTGCTAAGTTTATTAGAATTAGCAGCCTGGGAAACAACCGATTTGCTGTACATCAGCGTCTTTTGTCCTACATAATTCCACACATGTTTTCACAGTTTGGATGTCTTCAGTGTGAATGTACAATGCTGAAAATTAAGGAAAACCACTGAAGGAAGAAGGTCTGTAAGAACCTGAGTAGTCGCATAAATCGAGCATGTTCAGAATTCGCTCTCATCAGTATGTCCACGACTTCCTTAGTCGTGTGAGACACAAAGTATGAATTATTGACAGACGCAGACCACTCAGACTTGTTATAGACGCTTCTATAAGCGTCTGATCCTTACATAAAGTGTACATGTGTTGATTGATTGTGTGTTGCTATAACGGATAATGAAGTGAAAGCAACGAGTGGCTGCTTGGCTCGGACCCCATGAGAGCCACCTGCTTCGGAGATGTTAAAGTGTAATCCAGCCTGCCTCTCCACAGCACGACAAAGCGCGCAGTGTGGAGTAATCTCCAGTGCCTAATCTCTAACCCCAATCACTGAGACACAGTGGGGGGAATAAAAGGCCACAGTCTTTTTGAACAAGCACCGCCAAATGGTGTGTGCAATTAATCTCCAATTCAGCCGCACAAAACAGCCAATTTGTATGTTAAAGAAGGACGGTGGAGGAGGTAGACAGCGGCAGTTGTAGTCGGACATTAAGGTCGGGATGTATGTGTTCTCGTTGAGCAGCAATCTGCCGCCTGCTGAATAGTGGCGTTTTGATGGGGTAACATGTGTTCGGAGGTAAAGAGAGAGAGAGAGAGGGCAGGAGGCCCCGGAGGTTTCTCACAGAGGCAGACAGAGGAGGCTGAGAGTGCAGGGTGGGTACATGGAGAGGTCAGAGGTCAGTGCAAGGCATGAGGCATGGTGGTTTCTCTTTGTTCACCATTATCTCCTTAAACACACAACTTGTTGCAGTACACTTGTGTTACACGCTGCCATGGTGGTCCAACAGCAGACAGATGGCACGACTCTCCTTCTGTGTTTCAGTCACACATTTAAAACGTCACGAGAGGCAACACAGTGCACCGTTAAAGGTGCACTACGGCAGATTTACACATGCTTGGCTGTGTTGCTGAGAGCTGGTTGTTTTTTGACAATCCGATCCTATCCACTCTACTTACGTAGCACATTTTAAAAACACACAGTCAACAAAGTGTACATACTAAAAGATACATAGAAAATATGCAGCACAAGGACGACCGCCCACAAAGATGCACAACAGGACTTAAAAAGACTGATGGCATAAAAGACTAAAAAAAATGAAAGACAGAGACCACACAATTCTCAGACTGGGTTAAAAGCCAAAGAGTAAGAGTGGGTTTTGAGACAAGATTTAGAAGTTTCAAGAGTGGGGGCCATTTTGACATGGGTGGGTAGCTCATTCCACTGAGAAGGCCCAGTCGCCTCTGGTTTTCTTGTCTTGTTTTTGGGATGACGAGGAGAAGCTGATCTGCAGAGGGAGTGTTCATTTGCAAAAGGCCTGCAATGCACTGTGGTGCCAACTCACTCAATGACTTAAAAACAAACAAAATACGATACAAACAAACAAAACTTTAAAATGTATTCTGAAATGAACGGGAAGTCACATATGCTCATGCCTTCTGCTCCGGTTAAAAGCTGAGCAGCCGCATTTTGGACCAATGGCAAGCGAGCCAGGAAGGTGTTGTTGACAGCCGCGTAGAAAGGATTAGAGTAGTCTAAATGATTTGAAATGCACTGAACAAAAATATATACGCAACATTTTGGTCCCATTTTTCATGAGCTGAAATCAAAGATCGACGACTTTTTCAATGTTCACAAAAGGTCCATTTCCCTCAAATATTGTTGACAAATTTGTCTAAATCTGTCAGTGAGTGAGATAATCCATCCACCTCACAGGTGTGACATATCAAGATGCTGATTAGACAGCACGATTACTGCACAGGAGTGCCTTAGGCTTGACCCAATAAAAGGATACTCTAAAATGCAGAACTGATCCGCTTGTCAAGGTTAAAGCCATAATCAATACCTGACAAAATTAAAATGATGCTACTACAATCCAATATGCTAGTGTTGCACATTGCTACATTTGTAGAACAACACTGGAGAAGTATTATTACTCCAGCTTATAAATCGAGGCTAACTGTTCTGAGGTTCTGTATCGTCTTTGAGGTCCCGGCCTTGACTTGTGAAGCGGCTAGAGATAACCTTGGATTATGATTGGCGCTATACAAGTACAACTGTATTGAATTAAATTGAATTATCTGATGCATTATTTAAAGTTCTTTGAATAGTCTTTATGTAGGAAAAGTGCTACATAAAATAAATTGCTTTGTGTTGGGATAAATAGTATTGACATTTGGCATTTTAAAGATAAATCTGTAAATGACTTTGAAGTGTAGGTAGTAGTTACTTGCATCCTTAATGGTGTCGACATCCTGGATCTCATGTGATTGCACTACTTTACAACTATTTTCTCTGCTAATATTCTTTTTAATTACAGTTGTTCATTATTGTTCATTATTTTCCCAGCTACATTTGTTTTTCCTTCTTCTCCATCACATCATGTTAGCTCAGTCCTGCAGAGCTAATAATTCCTCAGCAGCACACTTAGACATTGCTTTAACTGATCTAATTGGAGATTATGGATGCGTTTTGATAGCAAATTATCTTCTAAGACAAGAAGCTTCACATAATTGGAAGAAATAGCTTTTGTTTTCTGTATAGGCCGCAAACCGGTGCCTCCGTCTGAAGAATCAGCGTACGTGGATGCTGGTCAGAGCCACTTAGCGACAGAAAACAATCACAGCAGCCACCTCGGCTCGAGACGAGAAATGGAAAATGATGTTTCCTGGTTACTGTCGGGCAATTGTGGAGCAGGATGTGTGATTTGTAGCTGAGCACCACGATGCAGAAATATGCATGCAAATGAACAGGCACACAAGTATAATGGCATGTCTTCTTCGGGCTGTCAAATGATTAAAATTTTTAATCTGATTAATCACAGGTCATTATGGATTAATTTCAATTAATCATGATTAACACCCATTCATTATTAATCTAAATTAATCACAGGGTTTAAAAGAGTTCAGTCGCAGTTGTTATGTTACGTGCACTGTTTGTCCCTATAGTTGTGATTTTTGCTTCGGTTGTCCACTCGTGTGCCACTGTTTGGAATTGTTTAGCACATGCCTCCGCAAACTGACTCTGCTCTGTTTTCATTACGGTCAATGCAAACGACTTTAGTTGTCATGCTGTAGTAATGGGATGTGCTGTGACAGGGTGTCACAGCACATCACAACTTCCGTCTACAGCATTTACTGTCAAACAAGCCACAAAATACAATGAATGTAAACAGCTATCGGAAAGACAAACAAGCCAAAATTAAGGCAACATATTCAAAAGTAAATGTAAACAGCTATCGGAAAGACAAACAAGCCAAAATTAAGGCAACATATTCAAAAGTAAATACTGGTCACTTCTTACCAAACAGTAACCAAATACACATAATAAATGATAAATGTTCATAAAACCCTCATTTTGTACAATGGCGTTCCACTCGCCACACAATTTCTTTATTCTTGCTTAAATAATTGAATTAGCCGTAATAATTGATATCGTAACTTCTGTTGTCGATAAAAGCCACTTACCGCAGAGTAGGATTTCCCTTAACCGTGTTGCTTACGATGAAAAATGCATATTTATGGCTCGAGATCTGCCATTCGCGTAGAGACGCCATTTTGTTTTTCCCACAGAGAAACAACAGCGAATCAGGAGGGGAAGGTAATGTCAGCTGACCACTATTGGTTTACCGGCAGATAGTTGCATTGTGGGAGTTTGAGTTTTGTACCAGTATTCAGTGTTTAAGCCACGCCGATGGGTGTAATTGTGCAATTTTGAGTTATTGTGCATTGCACATGCGTTAATTATGTTAAATTCTTTAATCTAATTAATCATGCAAATGGATTAATCCGGATTAATCCGTTCATTTTGACAGCGCTACTTCTTTTTATGAGTGTGAGCTTGTCTTTATTGGACCTAAGTAGTGATTTTTGTCACGTCAGAGTTGACTGTGTTACTGAATGAATGGATGCTAAGCACACACGCGCCTAGAGATAATCTTCGCTTATGATTGGCGCTATGCAAATTAAATTTAATTGAATTATCATGTCATAAATGAAAGCCACATGGCAGATCTAAATAAATAAACAGCAGGAAAAAGAGCAAAGCAGTTCAGAGCAGAAGGGTCCAGATGTATAGATCACCGCTGTGTCTATGTGCACAGGTTGTGACTGCAGAGAAATGTGTTGTGATCATTTTCAAGAAAACTGTCAAAAGATGCCGGGAAATGAGGGACTGAACATAATGAGGCAATTATCAGTTGATGAATTAATGTTTAAAAGGGTTGACTGAGTTTAATCCATTGTTATTATTCATTGTACTTTTATATTTATAAAACACAGGTGTGGGGGGGGGGTACCCATAGATGCTTCCAGTGACACCACTCCCTAGCCAATCAGTGGCCTGCAGTCTGTGTACATCATGTTCTCTACTCGACTCAGTTCGCTTGGAATGCTGGCCCGGCAGGTACTAAAAAAGTACCTGGTACCATCTTGTACCAGGTACTAAACACCCCCAAAGCGAGCTGAGTCGAGCCAAGTTGAGTTGAGTAGGTACTTGTGGAAATAACAGGGTAAGAGAGTGCATCAAGTAGGTCTTAAAGCGCAGACTTGATGCGCTTTTCTCTCCACACTGACTCAAGCTTTGCAAGTGCAGCTGTTGTTTGTGCAATCCTTGTAACAACTTCGGGTTTTGAACAGTCGTCATACGTGATGGGATCACGCTATGTGGAGGTCTTCAATGTCTCCAGTTTTGTTCCGTGCACTGTGATTTCTGAGGTGATACCTTGGGTACATAGCACATCACAGCTGTTTCATGATTATTTCCGATGCTGTATCCAGCAGACCTGACCAAAGAAGTGCGCACATCTGTGTTGTTGTTCATTCTGTTCTGTTGAATAACATTCAGATTCATGTGGTCAGTAACTGTTTATGGATTTTCCCAGTCTGGTTGAAACGCCCTTTAAAACAGCGTTAACCTGTTATTTACCATGTAACAACAACACAGTGGCCTCTGTTTATCTGGTTCAGAACAATTAAAACACTTTAGCTTAAGGTCTGTTGCTCGCTTTAAGTCCATTTTTAAACAATAGCTGCCAACAGCAATTGGTTGTTCTAATTGGATTAGCTTGTCTGAGGGTTTCCTGAAAGTGACATAAGATCAATCTCTGCACTCCCTCCCTACTCCCCCTCCATCCCCCGCCTATCTGCAGTTAGAGGTACCAGTGCATGTCTAATGGAGGCTCCATGAGGTTAATTTGTGCTCTCATTTGTTTTGCAAGCCTTTCTCCTTGGCTCCTCATTCATGTCCGTACACCCAGGACATCTCACTGACAAATCATTTACAGATGCTTTTCAGCCCATGAGCACCCACCTGACACACATGCAACAGCAGCCTGGGCCCGGCTAACTTTGTGAAATTAGTGTAATGTATTAAAATGCAAAGACTCAGTGGAGGAGGCAGCTTACGAGTAGCTTTAAAGGAGCAGGGCGGCGTTAGACGGAGTCAGTCAGACTCCCAAATAGCTGCATGGAAAGTAAGAGTGTGAATGCCTGGGAGGGTGACGGACACATACTCCTGCACGAACTCTGCTGACCTCAGTTCAGTCTCTAGTTCACAGTGGACACTTGGAGTGATGGTTTTTCGAGAATGTTTTTCTCATTTAACCATGGCCCAAACCACTCTATCCAAAAAGGTTTGTCTTAATCTCATCCAGAGGTACTAATATAACAAACGGTTTTACGCTCTTAGTGGGGCAGACAACTGAGACAATCACTGAAGCCGTCCTACAAGCATCAGATTTGTCATGCACATTCCTTATACACTGTCCATCCATCCATCCATTTTCTACCCCTTAATCCTCATGAGGGTCGGGGGGGGTGCTGGAGCCTATCCCAGCTGACT
>JAQQAE010020550.1:0-10662 GCA_029823295.1 Pseudamia nigra | reverse complement strand
GATCTTTGAGTCCATCTCATGAAAAATGGGATCAAAAACAAAAGTGTTGCGTTTATATTTTTGTTGAGTGTACATTGGTTTCTGAACATTTTTCTTTTCTTCAGCATTGTACATTAGTACTGAAAGCTTCCAAAGTGTTACCTGGAATGGTTTTCATCCACATGTGAATTAGTTTGTCATTACTTTCCTTCTTAATGTGCTTCAGACCATCAGTGTGTCTAATGCAGAGGAAGGGTGGGTACAGAGTCAACAGCCCCATTAACACTTCTACAACTACTGTACAAATCCACACTATGGCAAAAAGTACTCAGTTAAGTAAAGAGAAAAGACAATACTTTATTACTTTAAGAAATGAATGTCACTTAATCTGAAAACGCTTAAGAACTTTGAACTTGCAGTCGCCACAATGCTTTGATGAAACTGTCTCATGAGGACAGGAAGACCAAGAGCTACCTCTGCTACAGAGTATGAGTGTTTAGAATTACCAGTTTGAAACTGTTGTTGTTTGAAGTTCATTAGGAAGGCAAGAAAATGGCACAAATTTACTGATGTGTGATTTGAAAACTATTCCAGGTGGCTACCTCATGAATCTGCCAATGAGCATGTAATGCTGCGTCAAAGCTACTTCAGATAAAATATGAAACATGTTCTGGGTTGTTTAACATTTTTTGTTACTATATAATTCCATACATGTTCTTTCACAGATTTTATTGCCTTCAGCAATAATATGCAATGTTGAAAATAATACAAACTAGAAAGCACTCAGAGAGCACAGTCCTCCGCCAAACAGCTCATTTCCACCCAGTTGTTTGGCCGCTTGGGCTGTAGGGACTCATGTTGTGTCTCACTCACTCTCTTCCCCACATTAACTAGCTCCTCTTCACAGAGAGAGGGTTTAGAACGTCTATACTTTGGTTTGTTGGAGTGGCTAGTGATATTGGTTACAGCAGGGTATTGGCTTCCTTTTAAAACTGCAGTGCAAAGCACCAGCATCTCAAGAAGCGCGGACTTTTATTAAATAGCAGAAAGAAAACTGCATTGCACAGAGCGGTAGCTCTCTTTATAAGCATGCATCGCTGCACCACTCACACCATATGCACACACATAACATACTGCCCTGTCCTGTGCCATGCCATACCTACATCACATTGGCCCTATCTTGCAATGATGAGGAGTCCTTCAAAAATTTCCTGGATACAGACAGCATCTGGATCACTCCCAAAATCTAATCGATTGGTCCAAATGCCATTTCCAACCTGTCCTGAAAATTTCATCCAAATCCTTTTATGACTAACAGACAAATGTTGGCAAAAACATAACCCCCACCACTCATTGGCAGAGGCAATGAAGAAAAAACACTGAAAATGATGTGTCCAAACTTTTGACTAGTAGTGCATAATTTGTACTACTGCTCGCGCTCATTCAACAAATAATGTAAAAGATGATTATTTGTTGGCCTAAACTCTTTATTATCAGAACATTTACCAACAAGAGAGCTCAAAAAAGAAAAATGTGTTATGGTAATAAAAACTATATTGTATGATCTCTTTATTACTCACCTCTAGTGGTGTTGCCTTTTCAAAATTGTTTACCTCACATTAAAGTCATGCCAGTCAATAAAGAGAACGAACTGAACTGAATAAACACAGATCAGGAGACAACCAGAAAATCTCTATATCGGAGAAGCTAGAAGGTCATTTTTCTCATTGACAACTGATGGATTTAACATTTCAGAAAAGGACTTTGGATAATTCAGTGGTGAGGGTTATAGAAAAAGTCAGGAGGGATGAATTGAATCTGCAGAATAGAGGTAATGAAATACAAAATAACGTAAAACCACCTTGGCTGAACATAAGCGCACACACCATTTGGCTCAAAGTAAGTTGGCAAAACCCAGATACTAGTGCAGCTTTTATCTGGATTTTAATGAAAGGCAGACGTGAACTTCTTAGCATTTAAGTGTGTGTTTGACTTCTCGGTCTTCCCCTGAAGATTAAATCTGACTTTTAATCACTCTGCATATAACCAATCAGAGCGCAATTTTGGCCGACCTCATGTCAGTCCTCAGGGGAGGTTACCTCATACATGGGCTTGTTTCCTCAATGTGCAAATATGCGGATTACATATTACATCATGAAAAACCTGCAGACCCCATGGAAACACTCTAAATCACAAGTAACATACAGTCTTTGTTCTGTACAGTTTGTGCTGACATTTTCTGACAGTTTGTCTGCACAAATACACTGTAACTTCATCTTTCCACCATGTGCCTCACCACTTCTGTTTTTGCGGAAGCTGCTTCACATGACTACATACAGTGCTGAAATACATTTATGAATCTGCTTTACAGTTGTACACACTATAATGTTACTCTCTTTTTTCTCTGTAGACTTTGGATTTGGGAACTTCTTCCAGCCTGGGGAGCCTCTGGCCACATGGTGTGGCAGTCCACCTTACGCTGCTCCTGAAGTGTTTGAGGGTCAGCAATACGAGGGCCCACAGCTGGACATCTGGGTACGATAATAGGAGCATTTAAATTAAAACAGTCATATCGTAAGTTAATTGTTTTACAGGAATAGTCACATAGTACAAAGTTTAATATTACAAACTCATGATGAGGACTGGGATTTTCCTGCTCACATCCTTCTGTACATAGTTTATTTATCTTATTTTTCAGCATGTCTGCAGGTAGGTATACTGTCCTAATACAGTTTTGCAAAATAAGTCATAAAAAATTATATGTGAATTTTCAGGTCATAATTTCCACAGACATTTGATCGGTCTACATTTCCAATGCTGTAAAGCTGTCTTTTTACTTCATCATGTAGAATATGTTGTGCAGTTGGAGGTCTTTTTTTGGATAATTTTATTATTTTTGCTAATTTTCTTGTTTAATTTGTTCAGTATCACTCATTTCATTTTTTTCTTCTTTCTTGATATTTTAGTGTCTTTTTTTCATTAATTTGTGTTCAGTTTGTTGATTTATTGCTTACCGTACTTTGTTCATTTTTATTTATTTATTTATTTATTTTTTATTTTAATTCCTCCCTTTTCTCAAGAGGCTACGCCTTTTGCCAGGCTGCCATTGTAAAGAACAATATGTTCTTCATGATTAGCCTGATTAAATAAATGTTGCGAACACTAGCCAGTCATCATTTTTATGCATCTTACTATCTTTCACAATTGGAGAAGTAAAACATAAAAGTTACATGTGGATTCATTTATAGCAACATTACAGACTCACTGTTAAGCAGTCTTACATTTATTTCAAATTATCTTAAATTCAAGAGCGTGATACCTGTAGACAGACTGTTTTTGTGTGTTGATTCATCACATCTTCTCTTCTAAGCAGTAGGCACTTATTGTTTTATGTCCTGACCTGTCTGTGTGCTTGTTTGACATTTCCAGAGTATGGGGGTGGTGCTGTATGTTCTGGTGTGCGGTGCGTTGCCTTTCGATGGGCCCACCCTACCTGTGCTCCGACAAAGAGTCCTAGAGGGAAGGTTTCGCATCCCCTACTTCATGACAGAAGGTGAGAGGAGACAGTCGTATGGTCTGAAAGATGTTTGACACATTAACATCCTCCCTCAGTGCATTACATTCACAAATATGTTGTAAAATTACCTGTGACGGCCAGTGTTCCTGCACTGAACAGCTCATGCTTTCGTATTTGAGACCACATGAGGTTAAATGTTCATTGGCAGCAACTCATGGAACCTTTAACAAGAGCATTTTACAGTTTTGAACTGGAAGCAATGGAAACCGTTCTGTCATTGTCTTCTAATGTGTATATATGATGCTTAATTAGTCTTAAAACTCATAAAAAGCCAAGTGTGTGCATGTGACATAAGTATGTGCGAGTGGAATAGCATTCTCACCAGGGAGAATTTCTGCTCTGTGTGCACGTACCTGGGTTTTATGTGTGTGTGTTTTGAGTCGAATTAAACACCATAATGCAGTCTTCAAAGTGAGTCCGTTTTGTGAACGATCTCACTGCAGCCTGGCCTTTCGTAGCTGTGCTAGCTAGCTGTAGATTAAATCCAGAGCTGCAGCTGTTTATGTAACCTGGGGAAGAGCCAGTGAAGCCTTCCAACAGCCTCTCTGTCTGTCTTCGTACTTCTGTCTCATTCGGTCTGTCTTCCTGTGAAACCTCTTCCGTCCATCTCTGCTCTTGTCTAACATCTGCACCACTGTCTCCACAGGGGGTGTGGTGAGGGTGTTCTTATTTTTTTGTTCAGGACCTTGAAACAATTAAGACGCAAGGGGAATGTAGGAGTGTAATGTCAGCTCCTGTGGCCAGACTGACATTCAATCTCGCCTCCCCACCCCCAAGTCCAGCCCCTGTTCTCTGAATCAGGAGAACAGAGTGTGCTGTTTCCTTCGGTCCATCTTCTTTCTGCCTGTTCCTCTCACTGGCCAGCACTGCGGTGCATGGCACAGCATAGCACCATGCAGTAAACTCACTCCTCAGAGTGAATCTATAACCTCATCTGAAGTCCAGCAATGACACCTGAAAACAGCTTTATTTGAAAAGAAGAAATTATTAAAAAAAAAAAAATCAGAGTCAAACAACAACAGCTTCTTAAAGTACACACGTTTAAACAGCCTTATGTAAGAAAATGATATGTATAGGCCATAATCTGTTTTGATCACGTCCTGTGCTTTTATCCTGATACCAATAATGAAATATTAACAATAAAAAGTGCCTCAGCTCTTTCTGAACACAATGCTGTTCTTCTCTCCTCTTCACTGGGGGACATGGTGCAACTCTACACCACTTGGAGCTTGCAAGTGTTAACTGGGAATGTTTCTGTGGTTGAGTCATTGTGGTATAATGAACTGGCTAAAACAGTGTGACAATCAATCAGCAGCTATCCGGTCATGCATTTGGCCTTCTTACATAGCCAAAGTCTCCCTGGTGGTTCAAAGCTTTAAAAGAATACACTAAGCTTCAGTTCTTGGTAATACCATGGCTTTGGAAACCAACGAAGAAAGAGTATGGACAAACAAACTGAGCTGAAGTGTGTTTAATTGTACTGTATTTAAAGCAGGATGCACAAGCTGCTAAGATGCCGCACCATGTGGTAAAGGAGTTGGCTGAACCACCAGGCGTGAGGGAGAAAACATCTGATGTAAGCAGACGTTAGCAGATCAGCAGGGCAACCGGGAAGAATGTCCAGCAGGGAGTTAAGTTGGCAGCAGGTCCTTCAGCCTGAAATGTTTTCCCTCCTTTTGCTGCGGCAGAATATGATATCTAACTCAAAAAGCTGTATAAGATTTGAGGTATGTAAGGAATATTATTGCTCCTTCAAAATAACCAATTTTACATCTTTTACCGTATAAAAAAATTTTTTAGACAAATGTATTTTCTCCACCTCTCATACTTGGATTCAATAGTAGAGATATTTTGAATTAGGTATCAAGTAGAGTATCCTTCAGAAAGCACATAACTATTTTTTTTATGTATTTAATTTTAGTCCGACTGGAGGTACTTCATAAACATATACTGAAAAGCATTAAGATCAAAGCAAATAGGAGCACTTGAGGGCTTATTTTGTTGAAACGCACCTGTTTTAATTTAACATCAGAGCAGCGAAGATATGGGTAAGGATGCCGTGTGGCAGACAGGAATACTGTGCAGGCAGTGGGGGTGCATGCAGGGCCAAAGCACCACAGCCAAGAGAACTGTAATCCTGTTAAGAACCCAGCTGTGTCTGACGTCAAACTAATCTAGCCACTAACTAGAGGTGAGGAGCCCTCATTAGGAGGGAAACAAAGTAGAAGAGTGTTGTTGAGAAGTGACAGCACACGAGAGAAAAGAAAGGAAAAGAATTTAGTAGATTTTAATGTCCTACATGTTACTTCTACTCCAGTTCAGCTCAGCTGCTTTGACGCAGGCATGACGCCACATGGCTTGACTTGTTTCTCTGAGCTTATACAACAAGGGTTCAGCATTGTTCAACTTCCAAAACCTCTTCCTTTAATGATGTAATCTTGCATATCATAGTATAAATACATTTTCTCATGTCTTTACCCACTCGCAGACTGTGAGCACCTGATCCGCAGGATGTTGGTCCTGGACCCTTCCAAACGCCTGTCAGTCGCCCAGATTAAGGAGCACAAGTGGATGGCTCTGGACGTTCCGGTGCAGAGGCCTGTCCTGTACCAGCAGTCTGCATCTGCAGAAGGCGAGTCGGGTGTCGGAGAGTACAGTGAGCAGGTCCTTCGCTTGATGCACAGCCTTGGCATTGACCAGCACAAGACCATAGAGGTGAGGCTCTATGTTTTCATATTTTACGTTTCTCGCAATTCTGACACTCTGACCTAGATTTAAGGAATCTAAGGACTTTGTGCATCACAGCTATACTTCTTTCACATCTGTGCATCACGGTGAAGGTCTTAATCCAACAGCGCAGGAACAGGAAGAAATTCCCGGTTGTTTTAGGGCCTGTTAAAGTGAGTGGTACAATGCAGACTTCAGTATCTGCTCCATGGCTATAATAGGAATAATCCACACAAATGCAAAAATAACATTTATAAGTAGGTTCTACTTGTAACAAAGAAGAACCAGTTCACTGAAGTATAGCATTGGTGTGAGTGCAAACTGTACCTTCAAGAAGTATTTAACAGAGGGGAATGTCCATGTACCAGCAGCATCAGCACTATTTGAGAAACAGTTCACATGTGAAGTACATTCTCATATTACATAATGTAGCAATCTGAAAAATATGAACCACTACAGGACGGAGCATATAGTACAGTTTTGCCCCTATAGCAAATGTATTATATTATGTATATATATATATTATGTGATTGGTATCATTAAATCTCTCTAAGTGATTGTTGTTACATTTGTAATAAATGAAAAATATAGCTGTTAGTGAAAACTTCAGTGCAGTCAAGTGATAAACTGGTGGGCTACATATGAAGAATATTAATAAATCAGAAAATGTTTGAGCTAAATGTGTTGTGGCGATCCAGGTATGTAGCATTATTTTTCTATAATGAAGAAATCTATGAATTGAAGTGGAGACAATTTTATAGAAAGGATTTTCCTTCCCCAATTATATACAACTGGCTTTCAGATAGTGAAGACATTATAAAAACATCTGTCAGCTTAATACTAGTGAATACCACACATACAATATTGCACACTGGAATCCAAACCAGTTACAATTGATTTACATTCCCTGCTAATCAGGGCTGTTTTATGCAATTACATTTCTAGAATTACAGACATCAACCATAACCGTCACTCCTCACTGACAGAGGTTATGGAGTATTTCTTTTATTTCTCCTTACCTAGTCATCATTATGTATTCTTTGTTTTTTGATTTGCTTTGTTTTAGAGTGGAAATCGACCTGTTTATTTTTGACAAGTAATATTATCACCACTGCTTTAAGCTGTGTTATATTTACTATATGATGTCTCTTCTTTTTTAAATATTTAAGTGAGGGTGGATTTTATCTGCAGTTTGCCCTGATGCTGTTGCAACACCTGAATTTCTTATCTTAATAGCTGTCACAGTGAAATTACCCAAATGGCTGGTTTTCATTCATAATAACTTGAGTTACAGACACAGCGTTTTATGTTGTCTGTCGTTCTAGTCTTTGCAGAACAAAAGTTACAACCACTTTGCTGCTATCTACTACCTGCTGGTGGAGCGACTCAAGGCCCACCGCTGCAGCTTCCCTGTCGAACAGAGGCTCGACGCCCGCCAACGAAGGCCCAGCACCATCGCCGAACAGACCGTCGTCAAGGTAACTGCAAGGCGTAAGAGACCGAACGGGGTTCTGAATAATGTGTGCGGAGATTACCATGCACGTCTTTCTGATCAAAGCTCTGTTATTCACACCTGCACCAGGAACAAACAAATAAATGGTCCGACACGACCCATTCATTTATGTATACAGCCTGGTTCTGTCTTCACTTGGTCTTTGCTCTGCCTTGATCTAAATGCATCTTCTAGGTTACATTATTCATTATTTTGTTATTATTGACGTTGTGCTATTTTTCTTTCATTTCCTGCTTCCTTTTTCTTTCTGTTTAACATGGATTATAAAGTCAAATTGAGTGCATCTCAGAAGTGTCATAATTGTATTGCTATCAGGAATCTTGTTTAGTGTCTACCCTGAACTGGAGATATGTTTTTGTTTTTTTTTTTTTTTTGGGGGGTTTTTTTTTTTGGTTTTTTGATGTAACGTCAAAGCCCCTCACTCTTTTATGTTTTTTTTGTTCTCTCTGCAGTCGACCAGCAGTTCAGCCCAGGTGGGTTTACTCCCACAGGGTGTTCGTCTGCTACGCTCCCCCGCTGTGCCCCACGCTTCCTCCGATGCGTTCACCTTCCCGCAGACTGCCTGTCCCCTGGAGCAGAATTTCATGGTAGAGGACGTCAACACACCCAAAGTAGGTCCAATACGAGCAGCAGCAGGAATGTGGATGCTTATTGTTTGTCTTGTTTGTGCTCTTTCATCCTGCCTTCATATGACAGATGTAAATTATTATGGTAATTGTAAGTCTGCTCGAGTGTGTCCTGAAAAGTGATCTTGATGAGCTTGACACTGATTTTCTTTGATAAGCATACCGACTTGAAGCAGAGATGCAGGTATGTGTGCACTCTAGCCTCCTTTGAGGTTTGGGGGGGGTTGGCTTGCTCTGTCAACCTACCAGAGTGCAGCTGACTTGTTCTCTTATGCAAGCACTCAGCCAACACTCACAGCAGACAGGACAGCTGCCAGTCCTGCACAGCTCCTAGACAGACATACACAGTCAAGCCAACATACACACACGCCCTCACACATAGATACTGTGATATCCCTCTTTCTATTTATCTGTGCCAACCAGCAACCTTTTCCTGCAGGCCCGTTGTTGAGATGACCTGACTATTAAAGAATGCCGTTACCAGTGTTCCGAGCAGACCGCCTCACACTCCTGCAAGGCTACAAACATGCACACACAGATGCATGTTGTATCATTCTTTTAAGATTTATTTTCTGTCCCACCCCCTCTCCTGGCTCCAGCCAAGAAGGTGTATGCATGTTCTTCTGTGTGTGTGTGTGTGTGTGTGTGTGTGTGTGTGTGTGTGTGTGTGTGTGTATGAGTGAGTGAGTGAGTATGTGTGTGTGTGTGTGCGTGCATGCATGCACGGGGGGTGAGCAGAGCAGACAGAGACGTTATCTGTGTGAATGGAGCCTGGTTATGTAAGCGGTCCTGCGATGATGATGTGACCTAATGTGAAACTGAGTGAACACACATGGACAGGAAGCTGCTGCGCTGATCCAGCGATGCCTCCGCTGTAACTTCCCTCCCATCAGCCAACACCTCATCTTTTTTTTTTCTTTGTTCTCGTGCCTTTTTCCTCTTTGCACCCAGCTTGTTCTCACTCTACTTTTCTCCCTCCCTTTATGACCTCCACCCCCTTTTGCCTATTTCCCAATGTTGCTTTCACTCCTTGTACTCGGAGTGACTGTGTGTTGAGTAACTACATTCCTATCCCAGAGCACTACAGAAAGCAGATGGAGAATCGGGCAAAGTTTCTCTTTTTATACCAACACCAGGCTTTCCGGTTACTGCGGCAACTCATGCAGATGATCTTTGTCTGTGTTTGTGTGACTGTGTGTGAATTAATTTCTCTCTGTTTGTATGTGTCAGTCATCCAGCACTTTGCCCACGCTCACTTCCTGACCCTGCATTCCTGTATCTGTACACTCCACCTCTACACCAACATAGGGCCGGTATGCTGGCTGTCTTGGATCTGTAGCTTGCTCTTAACAAAACCAAACTTGATGATGGTTTTCTGATGCTAAATCAAAGCCACTGAATATGCAGTGCATTGCCAGCTTTCAGGGCTCTCATATGGAGGCTGCATAACAATATAGATGTCTAGGTTCTTATTTATGCTCTCTTACATTTAGAAGCTGGGGAAAGACTGGAACAGAAAATGGGGTTTTATTTTAATCTTCCTGTCTTTCTTCCAAGGAGAGTGTTTGCGTCACCCTTCATGTCCGTGCTAGACTGTGGAAATGTGAAGCGTGCATGCATCTTCTCAATGCTTATATGGTCCTGATATACTGAGGTTTATCAAAGATTTTAAAGCCCTCACTCATCACTGTTGGTCGTGTGCTTTTGTATCCACCCACAAACAAAAAGCACCAACATGTCCTTGTTTATATGGATGTCTTGGCTCTGTTTCCAACAAGTGTGAGCAACTAGTCCACTAGTCGGTACTAAATCGGGAAAATTACATTCAAGTATTGTGCTCCTTCTGACCTGAAACTTAAGAAGCTGGTTTTATTAGCACAACTGGCTGTACCTGTTCTGCCTCCTTCACTTGTACTATTTTTAGTGAACATTTGTTGCCATATTTCACAATTTTGGTATTTATTTTGTATGTGCCGTATTTGTATATATGGCTGCGGTCTTGTTTGAAACCCTTGTTAATTGTACTGATCCCTGTTTTGCCTGGATGAGAGTTTCTTTAACGCCAATGATTCCTTCCTGGTTCTATATGAGCAGTAAGAGACTAGTGAATGCAGAAAATAAAAAAGTCACCACTGTCCTTTTCTGCCTGGCCCAGTACTGAGCACTAAGGGCGTACTCACACTGGCAGTTCGTTCCGCGCCTGGGCGCGTTTCACACCTTTAGCGCGGATCATTTTAGTA
>JAQQAE010020549.1:0-10662 GCA_029823295.1 Pseudamia nigra | reverse complement strand
GTGTACGTCACATTTTCTACTCAACTCAGCTCGCTTGGAACCCCGGCAGAGCAGGTACTAAAAAAGTACCTGGTACCCGGTACCAGGTACTAATGGAAACGCTCCCAAAGCGAGCTAAGTCGAGCCGAGTAGGTACTAATGGAAAAGCGGCATAAGTGTGATTGACGACTGCATCAGTCCATACAATGAACTCAAAAAGTGCTAACCTAACTGATGGAGCGAGTTTTTAATATTGCACGTCATTTCTACAGTTGTAACCTGAATTACGTGATGACTGATTTTTTTCATGAACATGCCCCACAGACTGCATCTGTCAGTGGACAGAGTAACTGATGAAACACATTGGTTTCTGAGTTGTAGTTTTTTGGTCAATCGCATTGGTTGCAAGCAGTGGCCTGCTTTAGGTGAAAGGTGTAGAGCTGTGACAGAGTAATGGGTCATGATACTTACCGGTAAAGTAAAGCTTGCTTACTGTCTTGCTAAAACTTCATCAGGCATTGCTTAACAAAGACATTTTAAAGTCATTGTCACATCGTTGTAGTATTAAACAATATTACTACACATGGAAAATATTCCTCATTTTGTGACTACCTGCCCTTATATACAGCAGTGGACCACCCAGGCCCCTGAGTTCTGCTGCAACACAAACTACACAGCACTGGACCCTTACAATACATGGTGGGCCCAGAAGAAGGCGTAGTCATAAGTATCTTCTCAACTGCTCTTTGTTTGACTTGTCACCTAGGACCAATTTGCCATGGGAAACCCTACCAGGGGTGAATTGCCCCTGATAACATGGCTCCCAGGATCACTCAGGCATGCAAACAACCTCACCACAATAAGGTGGCGATTCAAGGAGGGGGTACATTGATACTTATTTGACATAGATTTCCAGTGATACACATTCAGAGGTTATTCTTATCAAACAGTGATGTTATATTACTATGGATATTGTGGTGGTCTCGACATAATGCTGAGACAGTCTTCTATTGTCAGAGGAGGAAATTCTTTTTCACACTACATCATTTCTCTTTCTTGTCTTGTGTTTTTACCCTTCATTCACCGGACCATGCAGCCACTGCCCCCATAGCTCCCCTTTTCCCTCCTGTAGGATAATCAGATTATGTTTGGAATGTGTGAAAGTGGCTGTATATCTCAGACTTGCTGTCAAATAAGTATGCTTCTCCTACAGCTCTGAGAATGAATTATGGCGGTTATTGAAAACATAAATAAATGTCTTTGGGAGATTTTACAGTGAGATCCTCTGATGAATCTCCTGCCAGCAGCCTCACCTGTTGCTAGTTAATCAGATAACTTCAGTAAAGTGAATATTGAAGGGGATCAGAGGGATGCTGCGTCATCCCAGATACCTGGCATGAAGTCCTGGGAACATATAGTACCTGCTGAAAGCATTCTTAAGCACATCTGTCTCCTAACATTTGGGGTCAGTGGAGGTCATTTGGGGTCATGGACATTTAGCACTTGGGTCAGATCAGTACACTTCCTATGCTTCTAGCACAAATGTTGACTGAGCTGATATAAAATGATATTGTAAAGAACATACACACATTTATTCAGGCTTGGCGGGGGCTTTGTCTTCTGTGGGTAGATTGAAAGGAAGGAAGCTCAGAGATTGAGATCTCATCTTAGATCAACAATATGGCTGAAAATGTCTTTCAGTTGAAGCCTGGCCCGTGTGTGATAGGGTTGTGTACTGGCAAGAAAAATACAGAGGTTAAACTCATGAAGCTATGATACTGAAAGTATGTTTTTGATGATTTTTTTTGGAAAAGTAGCATTGTATAAATAACACACCATTGTACATAAAAGCTGTCAGTTGGAGGTGCTGTCACTTTTACGGTCATCTTTGGAACACTCTGTTGTGCTATCTATATGTTAGGACATAGGATAGGATGTAGGACGTGAACCACTATCTGCCACAAAGATTTTCGTCAAATCTTGTAACACTTGCACTACAATATCACACCACATTATATTACACGTATCAATATTTTTCTTCAAGCCTACTTTGTGAACAAGCATGCATCCTATGCCAGCGTCCTTGTCCAATATGCTGCAGTAGCTCTGATCCAGATCAAACAGTTGTGTTAAGCTATACAGTCACTCGGCTAGTGAAACATTTGTGGCAAACCATTTGTAAGTCTCTAAGCTGTCCTTCTCTGGAAATTATCAGCCAGACATGGTCAATGATATAAATCAGGTGATGGAAAATATCTGATGTTTCCTTTAGTGTAGTAAAATAATGCAAAGATACTGCTCTGAGACAGAGGTGAGTGCAGTGTGCGGGTGTGCTTATTTCCATGTATCTTGTCACCTGTTTCAGTGACTTGGATAAATTCAAAACTAGCTGTGTCACCCAGTCCTATGTGTTGCTTCACAGTGAATCAGGTTATTGCTGGGAAATGGCACAGAGTTGAGTCAGTGAGACGATATAAGTTATGTAAATTAATCACATTTGGTCTGCCGCTGCTTTCTGACATGGTGTTGTCACCTCTGATGTAATCACATATTGACAGTATGCTTGACTTGCACCAAAACAGTTTTTGACAGAGGTGTGTGTTATCAGAGTTCTCGTGCATTGCTGTGACAGCTTCGAGTCGTGCTTAAAGACTCACCGAGATCTGATGCATTTCAAAATGAGAACTCAGATATGAGCATATGAAGGAAAACTGGGATAAACATGCCCAGAAATGGCACATGCCCCAATCTCAAAATGGACTCCTTTGTGTTGTTTTGCTATACCTGTGGAGAACTTGGAGAACTTGGACTGTTCCCCTTCAGCTGCTTCACATCAGCTCAGATATGTCCTGTAGGTGGATTGCCAGATCAGATTTTACCCAGCAAGTATCAGCCTTTTAAGTCTCTACACTGAAACTGAAGTTGATGATGACTGATTGACTGGTTGAAAGCTCTGTTTTCCATTTTTCTACCTCGCTGCCCTCTTCTCTGTTACATAACTATGTTCCTCTTCAGTCAGTTTTTGATTACAGTGCAAAGCAGACACCTGATCCACATACATATACCAGGCTGTAGTTCCATTAGCAGCTGGTTCTTGTTTAGTTGGAGTTGTTTAATGATGACTTTGTCACTGCCTGTTTTCTCACTGCCAACAAGTTCCAGGCAAAACACAAGAATGAAAATGAACTAAATCCTGAATAGAGCTTATTTCCTTAATCAGCAATCCCCAGACCTACAAATGTTTATTCAGCTGTCATGTAAGACAAAAGGGCACAAACTGATCAAAACCTGGGGGGGGCAGCTTGGTTGTATTTGACTTTTTTGCTTAATTTTGATTTGTTGTTAGAGCTCTGAAACTATATATGGGTCTATGAATGAAATGTTGCTGTTTGTAACATCAGAATGTGATATTGTTCTAATGATGGTGTGACATATTAGATAACAATGCAGTGCATGTTTCTGCTGGCTGGGAGGCACAGTGTGATGAGAACTCACTAAAACAGGAAACTAATGATTTCATGTTAGTCATTCTTGTTTGTAGGAAACGGTTGAGGCAGTGGAGTACAGGATGGAAATGTGACTGTGGCTTTGTTGAATCTGTGTGCACAGTTTTTCCTGCAATGATGAATTAATAACCACATTTCAGTAGCACCTGTTTTTTGTTTCACCGCCAAGCAAAGTGGTCAACTCATTAAACAGCTGACACACACCGGATTGCATAAAAGAAAAATGACCTGACTGTTATGTGTTTGCTCTGCAGCGATGGAGGAGCTGGTGTGTGAACTGCGTCTGTTCCTGGACTTGCTGGACAGGGAGTACCTCAGTGCTGGTGTCCGGGAGAAGAAGATGCACCTGTCCAACATCTTGCACAGAGTCCTCGCAGACAAAGGTAACACTCAGTCCTCTTTCACTATTCACTGGCATCATTCCATTAGCACTTTGGACTTCCCAGTTTATGTCGCCAATTTCGCTGGAGGAAAAAAGTCTTCTATGAGGGTAATGGAAGCCTGCACATTTCTTTAGTTTTCAGTTTAGTTGTTTGTTTATTTATTTGGGCCATCTGAACTGAGTTTCATCATTTAGGTGTATTCTAAGCCTCACCAAGAAAAGTTAAGGATAATTCGCAGCAGATATTCATGTAAATTTTTAGCTCTTGGATGTTTAGTAGAAAATTTATTACACTGTAGTGAATAATGTGCAAATGTTGAGTTTCAGAATACACATGTTATGATTAGGATGCTACACATTAAGTTCAAAGGACTACAAAAAAGGGATAGAAATTGTTCTTCAAGATTTTACAAGGATCTCTGAGCTGAATAGAAAATTTCACATGAATCTTTTCAGGAAAATCTACAGCTCGAAAAGCTCTGTGTGAGTTGCTATTTAATAACCCATTTATGACTTACTTTTTTCACTAATTTGTTCTTTCGCATGTCCCCAGAGCCTTCATTCAAGTCAGAGATCCACAGTGGTCTTCCTGCCCCACCTCAGATGCCCCTCCCTGAGATCCCTCACCCTTGGCTGGTTAGTCTCAAATATCCTACTCTGTTACCTGATGCTACTTCCAACGTTTCTTAGATTTAATTGAATGAAGAATCAGAATGTCCTGCAGATTTCATCACAGTGCTAACAGAGCCTGAAAACAGGCCAAAAAAACAAACCAAAAATCAAACTGCACAGAATTGTTTCTCCCAAAGTGATTTAATCACATTCCTGATGTTTCCAGAGCTGTGTCTTGTCTTCATTTCAGTTTTGGCTCACTTTGTCCGATGTGGTGCCAAAATTTTGACAACTTCTAGGGGGGGATCGTGAATTTTACTTGTCATGGTGATGCTGACAGTTTTTGGTTTTGCAACACCATGTGAGATGAAATGTTGAGACAAACTCAGATGTATTAAGTACATACAAAACATGAATCAAAACTGGAGTACACCCTGTATCATGAGCATGAAACACTACACTTGACTTTGGAAATGGTTTGCCAATTTGGATTCTAGGCCGGATGAACAGACAAAAGTGGTGCTTTGACAAGAGGTTTCAGTCCAAAAGGGTCCATGTTTAGGTTTGATGCTGCCACTGAACAAAAACAGCTTTCACCTATCAGTGCAAGTTGTTTTGAAGTATTGACAAGGGATTTCAGTCTATAGTTGCTTAAAAGTAGGTCAGGTGCTGCAAAATTCTGTTGGAATGAAGCAATATACTCCCTTTCAGTTTTTGGCAATTTAAGATTTTTGCTATTAATACAAAGAGAAAAGACTTTTTTCTTACCTTTTTTCAAAAATGCTGCCAGCTACGCCAGATGACCTATGGTCTAATTATAATGCTCATACTGTCCCAATATCTGTCAGAATAATTTAACTTTTTGGAGAAAATTCTGTGTGTACTATTAATATCTGTTTCTACTTAGAGGTGTGAAATACTGTTCCAGGTATGGTGGAATCTGAAAGTCTGAAATGCCAATGCTCCAATGAGGCTAACAGTGGAACAAACCTTGCCAGTAACATGAATGTGAGATTTCATAACATGGTGGGATGTGGAAGCTGTGTGAAGTGTGTTTGAGGGTGTTTTTACAGTCACTTGTAAAGCAGTAGGAAGGCTCCTCATGCCTTCAACATGTTTTCCTGTCACACACTAAGCCTCCATTACAGTCAGGAGGGTTTGTGATGTCTTTGTAATGACAATAGTCTGTGTATGTACGTGATACAGTGGGACTGATGTGAGGCACGTGTAAATAGATGAAGTGTGAGGAATAAAAGCATGTATGTGTGTGCTGTTAGTGTCAGAGCAGATGCCTCTGATGGAAAGCAGGTGGCTGCAATGGCTTGCAAAGCCTTCTCCACATCACAATAAGCCACAACACCTTGTTCTACATCCTCACACACAGACACACACAGTGAAGCACTAGCCCTTACAGTGCAGTTTGTAATTAGAACCAGTCAACAGCCTCTGCCTCCTCCAGTGACCCCAGTGTGTGTCTGGAAATACAGCCAAGGTTTTCCCGGAACACTAGGTGAAAGAGTAGGGGTGATGTCTCAGTGTCTCTCACTTCTGTCTCCCTCCTGTCTAGCAGTTTATCCTGCAGTGAAGTCAACATCAGAAAAATAAGATGCATCAGTGGTCAGCTCCACATGCATGCTGACAGTTTGTGTTTGGAATTTCAGGACCAGCTGTTTTCCCCTTTTTGTACTAAAAACACACAAACACATGACAAATAATGGGCTGTTCAACTCACTTGAGGAAAGTGACAGTGTTCCATAGCCTCAGTATTACTAGCCATGAACAAGAATAACTGCTTGGGAATGGCACTGTGTTTTCCTAAACTATGAGAGTAGAACAAAATAATCACATATCAGAGGTCCACCTTTTTAGTTCTTTGGAGCTTTCAGTGCTGCACCACTTAAATGCTTCTATAGTTACAGATCAATAAGGCATGCATTTGTACCAATGTTACATTTCCTATATTCAGTCAAAATTGTTTAGTTATGTATTTGGTCAAAGGTTTAGTCCAGCTGGATAATGCATAGCAAAGAGTTGCAATTATTAATCATTATTAGATGTTAACTTGAATTAATCAACGTCAGTATCAATAATTGTTAAATTACTAGGACAATGAATATAGCTGCAGCTCTAATGTACGAAGTTGGACTTGTTTTACAGAGGAGAGCAGTGGAGAGTTGCATTGGTACTGTTCTGAAAATGCAGGCGTTATATTGGGATTAGTGCTGGGTTAAAAAAAATCTGCTTTGTTTGGTAGTATGTCTCTTCAAATTCACATGCTAAGGTGAGGAAATGGATCAATGAATCAATCATGCTTTCATGTTGTTTACACCACATTTTGACCATACCAGCTGAATGACACAGGAGAAATCGAGACTTATCAGACCATCAAGGCTCATCAGACCAGGCAACATTTTTGCTTGTAGCTTCTTGTTCATAGTTGACATGAGTCACATGATGTCATCTCCTGCTGTTGCAGTCCTTTTGCGTCACTGTTACATGTGTTTCATTGTAACAAGTGCTTATTTGAGTCACTGTTGCTGTTCCATCAGCTTGAAACACTGGTCATTCTCTTCTGGTATCAACAAATCCTATTCACTGAGAGAACTGTCACTCATTGCATATTTTATCTTTTGCAGACCATTCTCTTTAAACCCTAGAGATGGTTGTGTGTTCAAATCCTAGTAGATGTAGATATTTGCAATAAATAATCAATATCAACATACTAGGTTACCAGTGTTGCACATGAATATAGAGGTTGTGGATGCTGCTAGCACAGCTAACATTGCTAATATCATAAACTTTGAGGATGGAAAAGCAGCTACTGTCTTTTATTTCCTTCCAGCTCTCTCCCTCTTTCTTGTTGTCTCTCTGCTCTGAAATTACCATTCATCACATTTCCACACTGACCTCTGGATAAGCTGTCCTGGCAGAGAGAAAAATAACTACGGTATTCTGTTCACTCTCTCCACTGTCCATGATTTGAAGTTGTATAAATTGTAGCCTGTGGGAACAGTCAAGAGAGATAAATGGCTAGATAATGGGAAGAGAAGGGGAGCACACTGCAAAAGAGAAGGGTTTAAACATTGTGAGGCTTTACAAAAACAAAAGGGCAGTGCTTAGACCCTGTGTAGCTCTCTTTTAAGAAGTGAAATGCAGTTATTTAGATTCTTTTAACCCTTATTTAACCAGGCAAGTAAGTTGAGAACCATTTCTCATTTACAAGGACAATCTGGGCTGGAGGCATATACAGAGACAGACAACCATTCATGTTCACATTCATACCGAGGGGCAATTTTAGAGTGACCAATTAACCTGGAGAATAGCTTAATGCACAAGACATCATTTTTTGAGTTGCTGAGGGTGAAGAAATGCAAGGAGGAGCGTATGGAGGGGAAAGAGATGGCCTTGGCCACAGTCTGTCTGTGTTCTGTCAAGGCCCAGTGCTGAGCCAGACCAACACTCTGCTGACAGTCTGTGGCTTTCGGAGCTCCATCAATACCCAACCCAAGGCCTGTGGCAGCCCTTTTGATTACTTACAGTTGTATAAGGCATAATTAGTTTAGACCAGTTTAGTGGATTTACAGTATGATTATAAATGTTTAGTGAAGTCTTACTGTGTGTTATTGCCCTAGTTTTATATTACTCAGACATGTAATAAAATTGCTTGAATAGTCTCCAACACTGTATGCTGCTTCTGTGTAAAACACAGAACATAGAGCTCCATGATGTTCTTGCTCAATGTTGAATTGTTCTTCTTACTGCCCCCATACCTCTTGAACAATTTTAAAGTGTATGCTTTATAGCAAGATGTTAAATAGAGTAAACTTGGCACCTTTCGATATGTTCCGTCCCAGTTTTCAATTTTTGCTGCTTTTCACCATGTCAAAGTAGAAACATTTTCTACTTTTACTGTTTCTGTTTTTGCTGCTTGACCAAAGCAATCTGTGGTATGCTAGCACATAAACCGACTAGTAAGGAATCCCAACTTTGTACTTTACACAGTCAGCATCTCTTGGTGTTGTCTCAGGACTGTCAGCTGATGTTTATCATATGACATGCTAACATATGTCACAATGATAGTCACATTTTTGACACATGGTAAAAACCAGAAAAGGAATGATATGAATGAATAACTATGTAGCTGAGCATAGAAGTTCAGTCCAAGAGGCAGGCATGTTATTGGCTCTCCTGCAAACACACATATCCACTAATATTATCAGGGCTCAGGAGGACAAGCAGGACAGCTACTAATCAAATGAACAACGATTCCATATTGTAGAGTGTCAGGCTTCTGCAGGTTTGCTTTGAATAACACCCTTGATGCTCTTGGTTCATTCTAGCAAAATAATGAAAATAAAAAGCATTAGCTACATGACACTCTAACATAAATCAGGTTAAATGGACTTGATAAGAATTACTGGCTCAAACAAATACAGCGTACAAAGGAAGGTGGAAACTGGTTGATTTAACAACATGTAGGATGCAAATGCACCGCAATTAAGTTTTTTTTTTTTAAAGTAATTGATTTTGTACCCACTTTTATCGTCGACTTCTCCAAATACAATGAAACATAATGAACATGATATAATAAAAAAAATAGATCTCTGCATTGATGCAAGGATTAGCATCAAGGATTTCATCCTTGCGCTGACATTTTCAACTGGGGAAATCCTGGTGGGTTTACATTGGCCAACTTATTTTGTGTGTTTATACACACAGAAAAGCACAGTCTTTTCATGTCAGTTTGATACTTTCCACACCCCACAGCTCATAAATCTCGTCACTGATCTAAGGAAGAGGATCACTGTACAATTTTATAGTGTGTTACATGCACACAGACGCATACATGCTTTCAGACTCACACAAAACAAGGTCTGGCTCTAATTTGATCATAATGACCTCTAAGTGTGGTGGAATCCAACTAAAATCTTGTTGGCCTGTGAGAATGTGTCTTTCTATTTATTTCATATTCAAGATTTATGCTACACTAATATCGCACTTTCATCTCTGGAATGAAATACATTTCTGTCATCAGCAATTTACTGACTCAGCCACATGAATTGTTTCCATCCAGCTGTCGAGTAGTTTGAACAAAGGTTGTAATAAATAAAATGTAAATTTTCTGTTTCCCTTAAGCAGCATTGAAATAAACAAGGCCATTTCCAGCTGTGGTGAAACTGTGTCTCTAAAACATCCAACAGAAAAGCAGAAAATATCTTTAACAGACAGTTTTTTAACATTGCAAAAATTGAACATGAAATGAAATTAAAGAACTATTCACCATGAAATGTTTTTGATTCTTGCAATGCTTTGAGTTTGACCATTTGACATGATTAAGACAACATCCACACTAACACAACTTCATCTTACCACTCATTTCAGTTTTAAAAAAGCAGATTTTTTTATTTTTTTTTTAAGCAAAGTTTAAGGAAAAAATGTCTTTTCATTTTAAGACGGACAGGAATTCTTCAGTATCAATGAGGAATGAAAAGCTGTTTTCTTTATAGATCACAATTCTTAAGGTTGTGGTCAACCTGTAAACCTGTGAACTGTTGTGAAATCAGACTGAACTGGCTTTTGTCACATATACCTGAAGTTCTGACAAAATGCTTTGAATTACGTGCATGAAAGAACATGTAGAATGGGGAAATTGGCCATTCATCCATCTTGCCAATGGGCATTGTATTTAAAACCCCAACTTAAAAGGACCAGTCGAGCAAAGGAAAAGACTTCTTGTTGAGATACAGGGTGGACACATCTTAAAAGAATCAAAAACATGTGAAACAAACATCTGCGCTTAACCCCACCCTGTAAGACTAAACCTTAAATGCTAATCATTTGTTCCACCAGTCTTATTTAAATATGCTCCAAAAGAGACATATGGTAAATGACACTAACACATTTTAAATGGATTTCAAGTAAAGTTTAGAAATCCCCTGCCATTTTCCTCATGAAGAAGCCAATTGTTTGTCTTTTTATGAAGTGTTTTCACACGAATGCTTTCTTTTAACACTCAATTTTGTGTCTGTTGTTGAGTCACATCATCAGTTCCATCAAGGCTCCTCTGCACTTCTGCTGCAGCAAAATGCGGACCAGTCTTCTTGTTGAGACACAAATGATTTCCATCTGTGTTGATGTTGGAGAGCAGTGCCACTCCCCCCACTCCCCCTCCTCAACCTCAGC
>JAQQAE010020548.1:0-10662 GCA_029823295.1 Pseudamia nigra | reverse complement strand
ATTAACATAACTTCCTTTTCAAATAATGATAATGAATAAATGTGCAGGTAGGGGTGTGTAATACATACTTTATATGGTCGTGGGTCCAGAACGGATTAATGGATTTACATGTAAAAGTCTCTTCGGATACAGAGAAATTCACACAGCAAGCGTGACGCCGGAACAGATTAAACTCGTTATGCGAGGCACCGCTGTAAGTTGAAAAAGGACTTGCAAGTCATTCTATTCTGTTTTACACAGTGTCCCATCTTCATTGGAATTGGGGTTTGCAGTATTCGCAAATATCCATCTTTGGTTTGCTCTTTGTGTAAAATTGGAAATAAAATGACAGAAAATATACAGTTAAATAATTCAAATGTTGATGATGAGATCGTTAGAGTTAGACAATATTGAATTCCTTCCCCAGTCGATCAAATGTGATAATGAAGGAGATTTGGGAAGTTTCCTTTACACAGCAGCAGTCTCTCCTTTGTTTCTCTTTGACGTTGTACACTTTTTATTTGTGTTCAGAGGTGGCTCTCATCACCGTATTGTTGTCGGCCTAAATGACCTTTTGTCAAAGTGAAGTCCATAGAAAGGAGGAAGTTGCAGAGAGAAAGAAAGAGGGACAGATCGGACCAAAAGCAAAAGGGCTGGACTGAACATGATGTAATGTAATGAAAGGGACATGAAATATTGAATAGTGAGGGAGTAAATCAACATTCTTCAGATCTGCAGACTGACTTTTTAGACGTCTCACTTGAGGAGATGTGACTGTACAGGTACAGGATATTTTACAAGAGAGCTGAATGAATTTTTAAAATCATGGATCCAAAGAAAAGTAGGTGGTATTCGAAGTTTTGCTTGAAAGTTTCCTCATATTTCCCACCGTAGAATTAGTCTAGTTTTATTTTTAATGCATTATGTTATTATAAATATGTCTACATGTATGACAAGACATGGAGTTATCATACCCACATTACCAACGCCCTCTGTAAAATGCTTTGTATATGAATGTTAGGTTTGGAACCTGGCATGGTTTCTCTCTGACCAGAACAGTGGACTTTATATTGGTCCATTTTTAGAAAAGATTTTTGTCTAAAATGTAGCTGACTGGAATTAAGACTGAGTGCTACAATGAATATAATAATCCTTTGCTGCTGACTCTGAGCTTGATTAAAAAAAAAAAAAATGACTATATCGCCGACATTGATATAGTCAAATAGTTGGTAAAGCTGCTGCACAGTTTCACTTCTCTCTCTTACTCCTGTACTGGAGCCTGTTTAGTGATTCATTGTTGCTGAAACATCACTTCTGGCTCCTTCAGTGCTATGTGCATTTCTTTTCCTCTCTCTATCCATCCCTCCCAAAGAGAGAATGAAAACACAGAAGTGCACATGTAATTGTAGTCATTGGTGTGGATGGGAGACAGGAAGGAGGCGTTCAGGGACATTAGTGAACAGAATTACAGACGCATATGCAGAACCATATTACAAAATGACAAGTGTTGGCTTGGGTGTTTTAGAAACCAGAATCCAGACCTGCCTAAAATAAAAAAAACAATGTCGAAGTGTCTAAAATATTTAGAATGTTGCCCTTTATTTTCCCATATGTGACAGAAAACCCGAAAGGTCCAGTTGACAATGATGTGCAGTTTGTGGGATGTTTGGACAGGTGACCAGTTAACACAGATTACAGCCTCATCGGGACACGAGCACATGGAGATGAAAACAGTCATAGTGGTGGCGACTGTACTATAGATCTGTCAACTCTAGCTTATCTAATATATGACTGAGGAGAGATGGTATGAATATCAGATTTATTCAACATGTGGTACAGGTAACAAAGATCAGACATACTAGCTTGACAACTGTGAGGTCAAAAGCTGTTGTGCCTGTTTAGTCATTTATATGATTAAACAGATTCATTAAAAAAAACGGATTCATATAAAAAAAACTGTTACAAGTGCCCAAAATGCATCAGAGTGCATTTTATAGGAGCCTAGCAATGACATAGAATGAATGACATGAATTTTGTGCAAATGTGGAGGCAGGTCCAAAACGTAATTATTTATTAATATGAGTTTGCATGTTTTCCCTGTGTGGGTTCTCTCCGGGTTCTCCAGCTTCCTCCCACAACCAAAAACATGCACTAGGTGAACTGGCTACTGTCGGTCTGTATAGCCATGAGGTCTCAGCCTCAAATTGTGAAGCGACTAGAGATAATCAGCGATGATGATTGGTGCTATACAAATAAACTTGAATTATATTTATCCACCACAAACGATCAGCTTCTAGCTAGTTTGCCAACATGGTAGACAGCACCTTTAAATCTCCAGACTTCCTCGACAATAAGAGCAAATCTGCAACCTGTGTTGTTGTCAGTGCTGTGTTTGATAACGGTATTTTGCATTCAAGCCGACAAATTAACTGAACAAGGTGTGGAGTGTGACTGGTGCTGTGCAAATGCAATCTACCAGTGCTAACAGACAGGTGACAGTTCGTTTCTAATTAGGGGTGTCTTCTATGAATGCAGTGATATACAGTAGGCGTCCAAACAGTGCATTAGCTTAGCATAGCGTCACTGGGGTGAGAAGGATTAGAAAATGCTGATTTTTTTTTTTCTTGATTTGTGTGTGTTATCACCATCACTGATCTGTTTTTATCACATCTGAGTCAAAATTCCCTTCGCAGCTCAGAAATAAATATTCAATTCAGTGTTTAATATCACTTTAATGAAACATAAGCTGTGTCATTGGCTGACGTGTTTAAAAAAAATGCACATTGCCTTTAGAGGATAATCCACAAGCTACATGTACTGTAAAGGCGTAGAAAACAAAATGGTTAAAAGCTTTCCCTGACTTGGAGGTGTAGTTCACCGGTTTGAAGGTTTTACGTTTAAACCTGAGTCATGTTGCGGGTTACAAAAACATCGATTGTTCTCAGAGCTCCAGCGTGCTGTGGAAATGTCAGCGTGCACTTCTATGCGTTGACTGTAAAAAACATATTTGTCGGCTCGGGCCCAAACAACTATTATTAAATGTCCTTCAAATTGTCCACTTCCACAACAACAGCGGTAAACAATATGGGCAGTGATGCAGGGCTTTTGGAGAGCCCCCAAGAATGAGTTTTATTATTTTTTTCCTTTTGTGCTGTTGTTTGGATATTGTATTTCTTGGCTTCAGGGTCAGTATCATCCATCTAAATGCAGGGTTTTTAACACCGATATATGGGTACGTGACCTTGAAAATGCAAAATCACTTTGCTTTGGATTTGCTTTTTGGGAGAAGGTACTGTACTTCAGGAGCAGAATTTGCATTTTAGTGTCTTAGCATTTGCTATGTATTTCATGTTTCCTCCATCAGTGGGTGACTCGAAAAGCAATTTAATGCGCTGCTGTGGAGGACTGAGGAGAAACGGATTGGGTGGTTTGTTTAAGTATTTTGTTGAAGTTGGTGAAAGAGCATTGTCAGGATTAACAAAAGAAGGAGTAGCACTATAGCATAGTTTTCTAGATCACCTACATCCACCTTTGCTTCAACAGTCAAAAGAAATAATTACTTGTCAGGACATTGTAAAAGTAGGAAGTTAATACCAGAGTACTCAAGTATATTTACTCCTTTACATGTACTTCAGTAGTTTTTTTTTTAATGTACTCATGAGACTAACTATTTTGCTTGTACTTTTTATTCATATTCTTATATTTATGATTAAATAAATGTCCTTCTACTTAGTTAAATTTGCCACAGCTCAATGAGCAGGGGTAAAAATATTTAAAATTAAAAAAGAACAAAATAATCAATTAAAGAAGTAGTTTTTCACAACAGAAAAACTAACATGTATACATACTCCCTTGGCGGAATTAATTATGTACCAACAAAAACAGCTGCCTTGCATAATAAAAATGGGACTAGTGTCAGGACTCTGAACAACCACAATATAGATATAGTTGTTTGCAGTTTAGTTGGGGGTGCATGTTGTCGCTCACTGTTGTGACCGTTGACGCATCGGGTTAGAGATGCACCACTTCCGTCACATTCCATCACATCCGATGAGAATGTGCAAAGCAGACCTTCTGCCCAGCCACAATACAAAAGGAATTTGACTCTATATTCACTTAATATAATAAAACACAGTGCTGTATCATGCAGTCTGAGGAAGAATATGGCACAGAGCAAGCAAATTGTGCACTTTTTTTCCTTTTATTTTTTTAAGTCCAAACTGCTTTGCAGACATCAACATAAAATCAAATGCAGAGCTGATCTGTTGGCTGGATTTTGTCTAGTTCAAAAAGCCCGCTATTATGAATCATCTTTCACACCACACCCCCACAATGGTACTGAATTACTTTCCATTATATTGCTCAAATGTTGTCACAGCTTCAGTCCAAAATGCTGCTGGTGGGCTTTTTGAACTAAGCTGTTTTTTGCATAATCCTCCCTCGATGGTTTGATGAAAGAGTCAGGAAAACTGTTTCATAATGTCACTCTATAGCAGCTTTACAGTGCAGGTTTAAATTGAGTAAACCTTCCTACACACATTTGATGTTGAACCCATTGATTAAATTCAGTTCAGCCTCGTCTGTGCTGTGATCTGAGAATAATTCAGACGATTTCCCGCTGAGTCTTTTTTTTTTCTTCTTCTTTACAATTTGCATCTCTCTCTTGATCATTCTCACTTTCTTCGCTCTCCCACTCTATCATCCTGGATGCAAACAATCTGTATTTCATTTACACCTGAAATTAAAATTAGCCTCTCATGCCCCAAAGAATTCCTCTGCCTGCACGAAACATAAATATGCCTCGATAACTTGACGCCCTGCTGTCGCTGTTAATGCAAAATTATTAATGTTACGTGTTTTTATGCATAATCTTGGAGGCACCAGGGAGGCTGTGCGACTGCATGGGCCATTTATTTCACTTCAAAGTTTGCCTTCACCAAATAGCATACTGCAGGCATCAGCTGATGATTCACATCTAAGTGCTGTGACTAGTAAACAAGATAGCAGTTGTGTTGGTTTTCTCAACATGTGTAAATATCTGTGTGTTTATCAATGGAGCACATGCATGACCAAGAAGCTGTGCAGCGTCACAAACTGCTGTTCTTCCATTCACAATTTGGAAAAGAATGGAAAAGAAAAGAACATATGCGCTACTTAAAGTCTGGACACACCTTTATTTTTTTTTCCAACATGCTGGATTAAAACTGAAGACATCCCAACAGAGAAAGAACATGTTTGGAATTATGTAATAAACAAAGACCTGTTAAACAACCCAAAACATGTTTCATATGTCAGATTGTCCAAAGTAGGCACATTTTGCTTTGATGTCTGCTTTGAACATTTGTATCATCTTCTCATCAGGCTGCTGAGGTTCAGTTGCTGCCCTCGGGGAGGAGGTGCTCCGTGCCTTGATGCTGAACAAACAGGCTTAAAGTCTCAGTCGTTTCAACCACCAGTGCCCTCTTTTGACATGTGTACTGTTTTCTTGATGTGTTTGCCGCTGGTTGTAAAGCAAATTTCACCTCAGGGATAATAAAATTTATTTTGAATCTTGAAGGTACTCACGTGGAACAGTTTTCAGTTCAGAGGTTTGTCTTGTCAAAAGGCAAATTGTGCTTTTTCTTGTCTTTTTAATGTGCTTTAGGCAATCGATTCTCTTGTGCAGAGTAAGGGTTGGTACGGAGTCAACGGCCCAATTAGTGGATCTGCAACTAGTGTACAAATCCATGTTACGGCAAGAAAGAGTTAAGAAAAAAGACAGTCCATCATTACTTTAAGAAATGAAGGTCAGTCAATATGAAAAACCTCAAGAACTTTGAACAAGTCTCAAAGTCCAAAACTTTTGGTGCTTCCTGAGGCTGGTAATTCTAGTGAACTTATTCTGAGGTAGTTCTTAAGCTTCCTTTTCTGTAACTGTTCAGACTCTCTGAGATCTAGTTTACATTCTGGTAAAATAAAATAAAATTTTATAAGACTCATTATTGAAATTGAAGTACTATATATGAGGACTTTTGAGAGAGAAATCACTGTTTACTAGACTATTTAATGAGTCATAGACCTCTGAGAGGCGACCTGACTTCTGCTTTATTCAGAAGACAACATGGCTGAACATGTGTTATTTTAAAAACTTCTGACCTTATTAATGCTGCCCGATCATTGTCTTACAAAGAACTAATGCCTTCAGACAAATGTGGTGGAGGAAAACGTACAATATTTGCCTCTGAGATATTGTGGGGAAGAAGGAAAAATGTCGGCCCTTAAGTCAACTGCAAGTACCTTTCCATACAGCACATGCTTCTTTAAGTGACTGTATGATTAACATTTAAAATTAATACTATTGACCAACCTGGAAAAATATCATAACTAGTAAATATGGTAACTATTTATTAATTTGTACTTAGTTCATTTTCACCGGCTATTTTCTAAGCCCGTCCCTTTTTGCATCAGACCCCTTGGTTTTGCTCTTCAAGTAGATTTGAGCAGCTCCGTTAGAATATGGGTCTTTGTACTTTATAGCAATGTGAACCTCTTGATTTTGCACCCAAAGCAGTCATTGAAGCCTCTGGAATTCTTGAGCAGGCTTTGCAGGTACAAGAAAACCACCTGGAAACCAAAAAAAAATACTACCTCAAGCCAGGAGGTGCTGATTTACGCAGAAAATATGGTAGCTAATTTCCAGTCCAAATTATATCTTACAGCGATCTTTACAATAATCATAAATTACAAGTGGTTTTCACAAATTACCAGTGGTTATTTAAAGTAACCTGACCAAATTCCACAGAAATCAATGGGAAACTTTACACATATTTTGCATCTATATAGTGATTCACATCATCCTGGGCAATTCCTGGGGTAATATGTGACCTTCCCTGAAAATTTTATCAAAATTCATTGATTAACTTTTTGCATACAGTATATTTGCTCAAAGAAACATAACCTCCTTTTTGGCATTTTTCAATCACAAAATTCTCCTGTAGTAAGAACAAAATGCAGATACCTCCTCAACAACTCATTTTAAGGTGCATTTATGCATCTGAAGGATTGTCAGCCACACCTCATTACAATTAAAGTCAATATTTTCAGCTGTTACAAATGAGACTGATTTGAAGAAAGATTGTTAAAATCAAGGAGTCGCTGAAGGATAGTGGACTATGGTTCCTGTCTACTTATACTTTGATTGTTAAGACTGATTTACAGTAAGTTACGAATCATTGGTGACAAGAAAACAAGGGTGAGTTTGAAAACCAACATCTATAAGCATATGTATATATGTATGTATGCATGTGTGTGTGTATATATATATATATATATATACACACTACACTAATAGCAGATTTTTAAAGGCTGACATAAGGATAGTTTGGAGCAGGAAAAGCCAATAGCCTAATAAACTACACAACCCTTCCCTTTCCTCAACAATTCAACACTGGGAACAGAATATAACATTTTTATTGATTTTAATTTTTTTACTTTAACGTCAGACATCATGTTTCTGAACTGAATATTTGAAAAATAAATTCATGCACCAATAAATAAATGAATAAATGATATTTATAATAATTATTTGTTTAATATAACAGTAATAATAAAAAACATGGCCAGTTTTAGATTTTCCAGAAGGAGACTTATGAGAGATGTGATCATAGACACAAACATACACCAAAACAAAAGGTGAAACACAAAACCTAGCACATCAGAACAGAACAGCTCTTTCAGAACCATGGACAGCACCACTCAGCCAGCCAGCAGTTAATAGCGGATTTGGCACACTGTCGTAGGAGCCACGTAAAAAGCCACTGTCATGGCCATTTTTCAAAAGGGGAATAGTAAATTTTAAAAAATCTCTGAGCTTATCTGAGTTTGGGATGTGAAAACCAGTGCACGATTTGGTTTTGAAGGCGCTCTACTAATGTGAAATGCCACATTCTAGTAATAGTAAAATGAATAGACTGAGCCATGAATGGATCATGTCAGATGAGGATGGTCAATTACACGTGAAATATGTTTACAGGATCCAAGGCGTGTTTTTCTTTCTGTCCAGGGAGTTTCTTCGGTTCAGAACTGAAGAAACTCCCTGGAGAAGGTAGCGAAACGTCTTCCAACCAAATTTCCAGTCCAGTCAACAGAAGGAAAACCACACGCCTTAGGTACCATGACCTGGATGACTGGGAATCTTCACAGACATGATTAAAGGATGTTAACACATTTTAAATGGGCTAATAAGTAAATTTCAAGTCGAACTATTTTTAATTACTACTACCACTTCATTTCTTCGGTGTTTTACAGTGATAATTATCGACATAAAAACTACAGTACCTTTGTGTTTTAGTTTAACTGAATAGCTACCAGTTTTGGCGCCACTTCCTCTTATTTTGACCTGAATGCTGATGCCATTCAGTTCTGTCATGATAAAATATGAAGACCCTAGTGATCTAAATGAAATAGTTTCTTCCAAAATGAGATGTCCGTCTTATGATAAATGAGGCACCCGTGCCAACCCAGTGATTGATGGCCTGAAATTATAACAAATTACGTCTCTTTTCTTGGGGATGGCAGGAGGAACTCTGAGATGAGAGGAGGATGATTCTGTGACAGACTGGATCCTCTTTATTTTACTTAAAGAGTGACGAACCTCAGCTGGAGACATGCCAGTACAATATGTAAAAAAGCTTTAAATATACTCTGATTCCTCAAAGATGGTTATTGACAGGCACCAAGCATCGGGGTGGACCTCAAACTGACCCTGATCACTTTCCCGTTGGCTGAGTGGGAAGGATCAGCGTCATCTCTCCATCTTCTGACGCTAGTAGCACGTTGTCTGTATAGCAAGCGTCAGCATCCACACACCACGCGCCTGCTGCTATCGGAGTGTTTCCGCGACGCAGCTCCCATTTAGAGTCAACTTATCTGAGTTTTATAAGCCCGTCAATTGTTTCACAAGACTGTGGTGCAAATTTTCCTCAAGTGCTTCCTCGGGGTAATCATCTCGAGTATCATCAGCGCTAACCACACACTCCCTCACATCACTGTCTCACCCGTTTTTAGTTTTATGGTGTCTTTTTAATCTCGCTCTCCTATTCAGTCACCCTTCTTTAAAAATGGATGAAGGGGAAATACAAGCAGGCCACAGGGCTCGTTTTTCAAGCAGCCCACCATGCAAAAAAAAAAAAAAACATTAATGTATCAGTGTACTGACATATAAATGGATGTAGTCCATAAATGCAAGGGGAACATTAAAGGGCATTATGGGACACACGGATGAAAAATGGGGAGAGCATTTACTTATTTGTCTTCCTCCTCCTCCTGCCTTCATGATTGGTCTTTCTTATATTCACCCACTTCACTCTCGTCTCATTACCTGTTGTTTTTCTCATCTTTTTTTTAAATTTGAATCCTGGCTGCTCTTCCTTCACTCTCTTATTTAGATTCTGCCATCTTTTCGTCTCTCCTTCTGTTTCTTCCAACCACCCTTTCTCAGTTTTAACTTCCTCTATTACATCTTCTTTTTAATGTGAACATGAAAACAGTGAGAGCACACGTTCTCAAGGTAACGTCATTCAAAGGATTTTTGAGGATATTGATCCTTGTTGTTGTTGATTGTAATGGGTTTAACAGGTTCAGACCAATGGTTGAAACAGAAATGTATTTCTACTTTTGTCCTGTCCCATTCCTGCATTGTTTTAAGAAATAATGTGTTTTTAGGCAAGTTGATCATTAGGAAGCATTTTTATTAGGCATTTCTGTGTTATAGTAAATTGTTAAAGCATCCATTTTTCCTTTATCTTAGGTTCATGAAGGGAACAAAAAAAAACAGTTCAGAAAAATTGAATAGGATAAACAATACAATGAGCAAAAGCAACCAAATAATTATGGAAATGAGTAAAAAAAATTTTAAAAAATTAAAAATGAGCCAAAATTAATGTAGGATAATCAAGGAAATGAATAAAAATGATCAAAATAAGCTGAAGGTTGACATAATAGTTAAATGAACAAAAACCAATACAAGATCAAATCAATGAAAAAAATAACCGACAAATTGAGTAAAAAGAAACAAAATTATTGGATATAATGTGAAAATATTAATAATAAAACAATAATAATAAAACTGAAATAAAACAATAATGAACAAAATTAGCAAAAATCAACTAAATGAGCAATGCAAAGAAGAAAAGAAAGCAAAAGAATGCAAGAAATGAAGCAACAGTTAACAAAACAACTGAGTGAATGAACAAAAATGAACTAAATGAGCAATGCAGTCAGCAAAAAACAGTCCAAAAAAGCCACAAGTTGAACAGAGATAACAGAAAAAAAGAAAAAATAGTTAAAAAATTAACAATAACCTGAAAATATAAAGTAAGAAAGCATTAAACAAAATAACAGAATTTTAAACAAAGAAGATTAACAAAAGAAGAATCCAAAAATATTCTGATTTATGTAAAACAGGTTTTTTTTTTGTGAAACCCAAACATTTCACTTAAGATTAGAGAATATATAATAATGATGTATTATTCTACACACAACTAAGGATCTGATTTAGGAAATGACACTTTTTTTTTTATATCCACATACAGGCACTTCTCGGGTTACGAACGAGTTCCATTCCTACCGTCGCGATGTAACCCGAATTTCCGCGTAACCCGAAATTAACCCTTTAATACCGTTAGATATTAAATATTTATTATT
>JAQQAE010020547.1:0-10663 GCA_029823295.1 Pseudamia nigra | reverse complement strand
TCTATTTATTCAATATGTTCATAGTTATACATGACATACACTCGACTGCAGCTGTGGGTAAGTGTTTACACTAACAGGTCACATGACTTTGTTTGACATGTGGGGGGGTGTACTCACTTTTGGGAGATATTGTAACTTCTTTTCTACAAGTCTCAGGAAACGAATAAAAGCAGTTCGATAAACTTCTTTTGCTAAAAATGGATGTACTGCACTTTATATGATCATTTTTGACCCTGATGTTTTGCTGGCCTCGATTCCGCCCACGGCCATCAGCGCTTTCAAAAAATTGATCTTGAAATATAAATAAATCAGCTTCTATTTGTCAGTAGGGGCCAAGACCATAAGTGAAACATGAAAATATGCAGCAAAACGAGCAAAAATGAAGGAATAGGATAGAACAGCTAACGGTACACGTGGCTACGATCACAAATTAGTAAGTGGAAATAATTTTAAATTAACTTCATGACGTTCCATGCTACGGATATATTTCATATTTAACTTATGTAATTAAGAACTGCTGCTTTCAGTTCTGTTTATCTCATAATTCTCATGGGTCTCATTCCACGCCTGGAGGCATTGACAAACCACGCTGAAGCTTCTGTGTTTGAGTTTAATTTTACGCTCTTTATTAGATTTTTGTTTTTCTATTCTTTCATAAGAAGGGAAAGTGATTGAGACGAACACATACAACGTACGCAGATGCGAGAGTAAAAGCTTTATTTTTTTCTTTCTTCTTAAACACCTTTAGATCAGAGGTCGGCATCTTTTACCATCTAAAGAGCCGATTTTTATTTATTTATTTATTTTCGACAGAAGCCACAGAAAATGTCTGAACCATTTTTTTTTTTACCATATTTTAAAACCAGTTTAAAATAAAAAAATCATTTCAGTCCTTTTTATTTGTCGTCTTTGTTACTTTGTTTATCGTTGTTCCTCTTTTTTTAAATATTTCATACATATGCTTGATTATGTAGTTAAGTTTTGTTCGTTTGATCGATCTTATTTATTACTTTGTTTTTTTTTGTGAAGTTTTGTCGATTTTTCCTCCCCGGATGATTTCTGATGATTTTGTGGATCATTTTGATCAGTTCCATCTTAGTCTTACTCATTATTTTACTTTTTTTTGGTTCATTTTTTGGTTTTGCTCGTTTACTTTATTATTTTGCTCAGTTTTTGTTTCTTTAATTGTTTTTTTTTGGGATTATTTTATTGTATTATATTGATTAGAAAATCATGATTATTTGAATTTTTTTTTTGTAATTTTGTAGGGTTTTTTTTTCTTTTTTTTTTGTTAATTTACTGCTCATATTATTCACTTTGATCTATTATAATGTGTCACTTTCATTTCTGAATAAAGCCACCGGTGAGGGGCTAAAGAGCCACGGGTTACAGATAAATAACTGTAAACAATATAACTGGTGTAATCGTTATACTCTTGGAAGTAATACTTTTGACAAATGTAACTGCAGATGTGTTTTGCTGAAGGCTTTGGCTTTTTGTACCTACTACAATATTGGATATTTGCAGTCGGAAGAAATTATACTGGACTGTAAAGTTTAGTCTGAAATGGTACGTTGCTCTTCTGTCCCAATTTGTATCTTCAAGTAAATACACATTTTATATATTATACATATTTATTCATAGTGTTGTTCTTTATGCATTTCCCTCCACGTGGCCGTACTCGTTGCCACAGCAGGCGCTCATGAAAATTGGTCGATGACAGCCGCTGAACATCTTTGCCTTTTGGATTATATTTCCCCGGATTTGTTTGGTTGGGAGGTTTTTATCCCCGTTAAAGATCCTCCTCCAGCTCTGGCTGAGCCCCAGGTCCAAGCTGCGGCAGCCGCTCGGCGCCCATCAGAGCTGACACGGTGCCGGACCAAACCGGATGATCCTCCACGACTGCCGATGCTCTGTGGATTTTGTAGTTTTTTTAATTTGTTTCTCGCTATCGGGTCAAGTTGGTGTCTTTTTTTGTTTTTGTAGGTGCCGAGTCTCCAGTTGCAGCCCTGAAGAAGTTGGACCTGACCCGAGAGAATCTGAACGCTTTGCTGGGCCCAGGGTCTTTTAAACAGAAGACGCTTTCAACTTTTAGCAGGGGCAGCGCTCAGACCAGCGATGGACGAGGACCAGGTAGGACCCAGACGTACACCATCTAAATCATTGAACTGTGGTCCATGACACAAGTTTTGCTTCTGATGAAAAGGCGATAATTGTAAACCTTGCTGCCGTCGCACCACGTTTAATGTTTTCACCCCTCTCTCAAAAAGCGCAAATTAATAATTACTTATGGGCTGATTTGCCGTCAACAAAAGACGACAATGTGCAAAGGGAGAAAATCGGGCAGAAAGTGTGATGGTTGAAGTGTATGTGTATATATATTTTTTAATCTGTGGCACTAAGGCAACCTAGAAAGAATCTGACAGAGCAACAGAAAGATCTAATTAAATATCTTTGCTGTAAAATAAAAATAACTGTAATTAGTGTAGACGACTGAGGACCAATGTGACGAAAAGCTGCTCGTTCAGTGTGAGAAATGGGAGAAATTGCACTTTTTTTTTTTTTTTGTTATCTCACTGTAGATTTCAGTTTTATGTCACTGCATTTCTTGAAAGCTTATTACCTGAACTGCGTTGTCAGGAGGGGATGCTGAGAGCTTCCAGGGGTAGTTAAGTAAAATCATTCAGTTTTTTTTTTTTTCTCCAAGGTGATTAGAATACGGAGTCTCGGAAACACAGCAGAACCTCACAGCGTTATTGTGTTGTATTTTTTGCAGCGCCGTGAATATTCGTTGTGTTTCAGAGCGGCTGCTTGTTACCGGTCGGTGTTTCCCACCAGCTAACGTTCATCTCCATTTCCATGGAGCTCAAACATTTCAGGAGTGGCTATCACATAATGAGACTAATGCCATCAGGGGGAAAAAAAAACATAAATGTGAGCAGATTGTGTCCAATACATTTTATTTTGCACGATATTTCGTATGTATATGGTGCAGTTCAGCTACACCTCTTATATCAGACAACCCTGTGCTGTAAACATCCTCCATGAAAACAGGCAATAGGGAGAGGAAGCAGTGACGGCTCATATCTATGTACAGTGAGATGAAAATGATTATCCCCTGCCGAGGCCCAGACGTCCTGAAGGGGGATGTAGAAACGGTCACTATACGTACTTCTGTCTTTCTGACATTTCTACTTGTATCTCTACAACCTCCAGGCACAGAGTGACTAAACTTTACTTTTGGGTACATCTCTTGGGGGAAGGGGTACCACGGTAACCTTGATCTAATTTGCCTACAGTGGAATCCCGGGTTACGAGATTTTTCTGTTCCGCGACCAAGCTCGTGAGACGGGACCGGTTGTCCCATAAGAATACATGTAAACCCAATTAATCCGTTCCAAGACCCACGAAAACTCCCATACACAGTATGTATTACAGCCCCGGGTGTGCACGTTTAATCATTATTATTATTTGAAAAGGAAGTTATGTTAATTATCTGAAAAGCAATGCATGAGATTAGTTCTAAAAAATTTTTGGAACGACACGTTGCCTTGTACTCCTCAGCCAAATCGGCCACGCGAACGTTTTTCCATGATCTCGTGTTTCACCTGCATTGACATATTACGGGTTTTCTTCTCACTGTAGAATGATGGAGGTGGTTTTACTTTGATAACACTGATTTATTGCACAAACTCTGGTCATGAACAGGCAGGGAATAAAACATGACAAGATGCGGCTTCTAACTCTCAGCCGTAAAGCGTCTCAGTGACGTAAAGCTGCATCACAAAGTAGCTCACTCTCTTAAAACTGTATATGACCTTCACCACTAGCATCCTTCTTAGGTCCCATGATGAAAAAACGCAAAACCGAGCACTATTTCAGGTGAATAAGGGCACAAATAGAAAGCAAAATACAGTGCGAGTTTCACGTATAAGTTGCCAGTCAGCCGTGAGCAGTGAGAGAGCTCTCGGGAACTATTTTACTTACAACTCGATTTTTTTTCTTATGAGACGGGACAAAATTTTGCCCGATTTCCTCGTCACAACCTGAAAATTTTGTGTGCGGAAGCACTCGTAGCCCGAGGTTCCGCTGTATTTGATTATGTCACAGGGCCTTTCGGTGACCCAACCACATTTTGGGCTCTAGAGACCCAACCTCTAGAGCTAGGGTTCTGAAATTTTACATGCATCTATTCGGTGCCGGAAGGAAACCTCCAGTAGACCACATGACCTGATCTTGACCTTGACCTTGAAGATGGGTACGGTCTGGAAGTTGGGTGACTTACGATTGACTCATATTTCCTATGACCATTTTCCTTTCTTTATCAGTACTATCTACGCCCAGAGTGACCAAACTTTACATGGTACAACATCCCGTGGGAAGATGGGGTACCATGGTAACCTTGATCTAATTTGCATATTTAATTAGGTCACAGGGTTATTTGGTGACCAAACTACCTTTTGGGCTCTACAGACCTAGTCTTTAGAGCTAGGGATCGGAGTTATTTTCTGTAACGTACAATTTCTGTAAAATATAAAGTCCTTCGGTGGGGGATTTGCAGATTCACGGCTTTCTTGTTTTAATGGTGTATACACAAGTAGAAATGCCAACATGATAGAGCAAAATAAGAGATGGAAAAATACTCGGCTTTAGTTGAAATATGGTCCGTGGAAATGTGGCAGTTTGTGATTCCCTATTTTGAATTTTAGTGAAAATTGGCACCAGTGATCCCAAGAGTCGCCTCAGGGACATTTCTCGTGAAGCTGCACAAAGAGCAGGGGATGTGCGTGGGATGCAGCCAACCAGAAGAGAGCCTGAAAGGAGTGGTCAGCACAGGCCAGAGTCCCGGCACAGAGGTTGGTCACAACACAACACAGTGTAAAGGAGAGTTTTTGGGCGTTATGATAGAAAAAGGCTAGCCTTCTGCTTCTGCAGCTCTTGCGTAACCCTCAGTTTGGGAGCAGTGTGTCAGAAGGGGGATTAAGTGCTGACGTCCGTTGGAGCCAGCCTTCATCCCCACTGTTTCATATTCAGAGCCATTGGTTCTCCTTGCTGTGGTCGACATCCAATTTTACAAACATGCAAACATTGTGATAAATATAATGTAATTGGATATCTGAATCACACTCCTGAAACTCAGTCCACTTGAATTTTAGCATAAAATATTCCTGCCACTTTGTGTCTTATCGGTCCCATTTCCTCACGAATTAAGTTTGTGTGTCAGTGTTGGTCGGACGGCCGGTTGGTCTGCTCCTTTAATACTTCTTTAGGACGTCACCGCTTTCAATTAAGTATCACTGAGGGGATTATGGAGGACAATTGTAACACACTTTCAAATCCACCACATCAACGGCAGTAGTCCGTGTTAGCACCGAGCTCACGCCCCATAATGATTGAATGCAGCCGGCCAAAGGAAGCAAGTGTCTGTTGTGATGAATGGCAAAGCTGGAGGTGACATTACAGTTGGTGTAAGTGGTATAAATTTTACCACAGTGCTGCTCATGTCAGGGCAAGCTCTTTGGTCAGTGGTCACTACAGTTAAAAAGTAAGAAACTTTGGACTGAAGGTAGTTTCCAAGGATTCCAGTATTCCTGCTGAATATTCATATATTCATATATATATATATAATATGAGCAGAAACATAGCAGCTTTGAGATGATTTAACTCGTACACAGTCAGCAAAATCTAAAGCAACAGGGACTGTCTTTGCCTTCCATGATGTTTACCAATAGCTGAAAGCTGTGTGGAGTATATTTACTTTGCTAAAGTCTTGGATCGCGGTACCACAAATCACTTCACCACAGGCTGTTTAGATGTAGGCACCAAGTGAAAGCATGAAACCACTGATACAAGCTCCTTCAGCTGTTGAGTATCAGAAAATGCGTACGCAACTTGAAAAGTACAAATTAAATGAGGTCTATAACGGGTTTTTTTTTTTTTTTTTGCAAGACATTTAATTTGCTTGGCAATGTTTTAATGGGACGTTTAAAAAAAAAAAAAAAAAAAAAAATCTTGTGATCTTATCATCATCTGTGTCTTAGAGTGTAGAAAAAGTGTGGATAAATGAGGACGTGCGGGTGCACCTATAGCTGTGAGAATCCGTTTCCAGGAAGGATGTCTGGCCGTATATTTTGAAAGTGGCTGTTATGTCTCGCCGTGTCCTAGGAATAACGGACACATCTGCACCGCGCCGCCATGCGCAGAGGGGTCACTTGATCATTTTGGAAACTTGCGCACACACTGGACACACAAACACACACTGCTTGGACTAGCACGTGTTGTGGCCAGCGTGCACGTGGACGTTTGTTGATTAGCCAACAAGAAGAAAATCGACTCCCGTTGGCTGTAATTTACGCCTCCCTGTCATCTGTAGACTTAAATGTCAGGAACCCGGTTCTTATCACACTTTCTCTCAATTTCTGTGTAACCTAGTCTGTTCTTTGGCACAGCTTTGCATGTTGGTGTCTCGGTGTCTAAAACATACATTTTTAGTCTTTGCAATATTGTTTTTATTTGGATGGTAAGAAAAGTCTACAAAAATGAAGTCAAACTAACTTGATTTTTTTTTACTGTCTTGAAGATTTAGCTTCTAATACATGTGACATATTCAGATATTATTTTGCCACTGGCTTTAGATGAATGTGTCGTCTTCCTCTTGAACCCAGATCCAGGTCAGGACCGGACCTACTCTCGTTCCGTCTCCCCTCCAGAAAGTGGCTTCAAACAATACGTGGAAAGTCGACTGTACAGCAGCCAAGGAAAAGGTCCAACTAGGACCGAGCGGACGCCTCACCTCGGAGGACGGTCTTCCCATGAACCCCCTCGCTCTCACTCAAGGGTGCAGGTCCTACCTAGCATTCCTAGTCTCGGTAGTAGCCACGGCCGCAGACTGGACCAGGTTTCAAATGGATATGAGACCGACAGCAGCCAGGATTCTCGAGAGCGTTCTGGAAGTGGAGAAACTAGCCACGGCAGGCTTGGTCATCCATGGAAGCCCATGCGGGAGGTGCTAAATGTCGACAGCGTTTTGAGTCGTAATCCATTAATTCAAGAGAGGAGGCAGCATAGCCCCCGTAGAAGACCCAGTAGTCAGTCGCCCTCCCGAGACAGAGATCGAGACAGAGATTTTACTTGGGGCGGCCGGGAAGAGCGCAAACCCAAGAGCCTCATGACCATTTACGAGGACGAACAAAGGCTTGAAACAGGCGGCAGCCGAAGCTCGTTGGACTCGGACAGCCGAGGTGGCTACAACGACAAGGACAGGCCAAAGGGTTCAGGAACTCTGAAAGTCCGCAGCGACACCTGGAAGATCCAAAGAACCGAGTCTGGATACGAGAGCAGCGACAGACTCAGCAACGGCTCCGCAAATCTCGAGTCGCCTGTGGTAGACAACCTGTCGTCCAAGGACCTGAGGCCCATACCGGAGCTGCTCCCGCCCAGGTAAAACAAAGTTCAGGTTTAATGTTCCTGCTTTATTTTCCATGGTTTGGGCGCTGCAAAGTATGACGCTGCGCCTCAGCCTCCCGTTCTCACCGATTTTTGCTGTGATGCCAGCTTCAGAAAACCAGTTTGTCATCCGTTGTTTGTCTCATTTAAGGATTTGAATCTCAGAAGTGCTGCCATTTCTAAATAATTAAAGATTTCAAACAAACTGCTCTAAGAATAGAAAGACCCACTCAACATAAATGCTCAAAAGGCAAAATATGCCACCCTTATTATGCGGGGCTGTCATGTATTGGCTTTGTAGAGCAGATCTTGTTTGGAGATAATGATCCTAACTAGCTGACAAATCCTCGACTCAGAGGGGAGAGCGGGGGAGATGGCGGACTCGTCAACCGCTAGTGCATTATTCAAGCCTCTTGGCAGGAGAATATAAAGTGCTCCTTCATTATTAACTTCACAGTGTATGGTTAAGAGGTTTAGAGGCTGGAAATGGTCTTTAAAGTAGTTGAAAATGTATTTAAAATTCGTCTTTGAGATACAGCGCATTTGTCCATTTCCAGTGTTACCACATGTAAGTGTGTTAACCCTCGTGCGGGTCAAATTGACCCTTTTGTCATATATTTGTAAAGAGAAAATGTGTCGTGTGGAAAATAAAGGAACAAAATCATCACCGAAACGAACAAAATACTTAAATTAAAACAATGAATAACATTGAAGGAAAAATAAATGATGAAAATTATCTTCATACTGAACAAAGTAATCAAGAAAATGAGCAAAATAATTCAGAATGAGTAATCATCAAGATCAACAAAACTGCACATAAAGAAGGAAAACTATCCATGAAATGAACAAAGAACAACAAGTTGAACAAAAATAACTAAGAAAGTGAACAAATGTGGAGGAAAAATGAAAAGTCGTCCTGTAAAACCAACAAATTAAGCAACAAAATGAACCAAAAAATAAACGTAAAGAAAAAAAACAATCAAGTAAACATGAACAATATTATGAAGAAACGGAATGAATCGAGGTTAAAAAAATAAATGGATAAAATAAACCACAAAAAATGAACAAATCACCACAAAAAAAGCTGAAATGAATCTGTTCCGTGACATAAAGTTACTTACTACCTCAAGTACCTTCATTTATGAGTACTTCTACTTCCTTTTACTTTTACTACTCCCTGGCGTTTCCACATGACACCTTCTCTTTACAAATATGTGACAAAGGGGTCAATTCGACCCGAGCACCACACACACAGGGAGCATCGCAGAAGGAACGTCCGTCAAATACCGCAAACAAAACAAAAGAAGGGGGAAAAAAGCATAATTTTTGTGTAAAAGCAGGAACGACACCTTTCCTTCGCATTCGAGCCGTTTAGTATCACGTTACACTCTCGTAAATCATTCATGATAAAAACATGCAGTATATTTAAACCAAGGCCGTTAAGCTTTATTGTCCTATTTTTTTTTTTTTTTGCTTGTATAAATCTAATTTAGCCCTTTTTAAGAGAATGGAAAAAAGAATAAAAAGCGTGTTATGTCCCTGTAAAACATCATGCCCGGGAATATCTTTTGCAATTCCACATTTCATGAATAATTAAATTTGTGTGTTTTAGGGATCACTTGCCTCATCGGAGGAGTGATGATTCCAAGGCGGACGTATTACGCTCCGCATTCTCCACCGGTAAGTAACGTTTCCCCCCACAAAACATTTCCTGTTTCCTATTTTTAACGCATTGACTTATTTGTAGACCTTTTTAGTCGTAGTAACACAAACGCATGTCTGTAATTTTATGATTCGGTCAATATTTTCAAGGGTATAAAAAAAAAAAAAAATTGAGGAAACAGTCGAAGCAGGTTCCTAGTGGAGGCGTCATTTCTTGGCCTTGACATTGAAGGAGTTTCCTCTGCGTCGTAAGGATCTGAAACATTAAGATTGTACTCGGCAATTTCCTTGATTTATTGTTCTGTCAGCGGTGTTAAGGTCACGGCCTGGGTGACGGGATATTACATGCAAACAAGTGTCCTCGCTGACTTTCCTTGACCTTTTTTTTTTTTCTGGGTAAAGTTTGTGTTACGCAGCGAACAGAAATTTACGAGGGCTGGAAGGAGAAACTGTTGTGGCCACGAAATGGTTTGGCTTCATTCAGTGTCGCGTAAAACCACTTTAAATACACAGGAGGTCGATCGAACCAAAAGTTCAGTTGTTTAGACTTTGTGTCCTTGTTCACGTTTACAGCGTCGCCCCGAGTTACGAGTTTAATCCGTTCCAGGATCGAGCTCGTGAAGCAGAAAACTTGTGAGCCGGGACCGGTTTTCCCATAAGAACACATGTAAAACCAATTAATCCGTCCCAAGACCCAAGAAAACTCATACAATTCTTTTTCTTTTCTGATTTTTAGTCACTGTTTTGGGCCTGTTTCGTCACACTTTAATCACCACCACTTTCAGAAGACAATGATCTTTTGTTAAAATAGTGAATCCGAAGCACAACGCAGTTTCCCGTCTACGTTTCCGGTCGGTCGGTGAGTAGCTCGTGCTCCTCTCGCTCTCGGGAAATATTTTACTCACAACCTGAGTTTTTGCTGGTGAGCCGGTACAAAAAGTTGCCACGTCTTCCTTGTAACCCGTAAAATTCGTACGCCGATGTGCTTGTAACCTGGGGCAACACTGTACTTAAAAACAAGACACCAAAACAATCATGTTGTAAACTGAACAGTCAAACACCGTAAGGATCAGTAACAGTCATTTAGACTTGAGATCTTTTTAAAAAGTAAAAGGATGAGCCTGAGAAGAAGTTGGGATGATGGTTATTTTTATCTGGAGGGAGATTAGCAGACATGTGGAACACTCGGGGATTTGTGGTTTCTCAAGCAAACGCTCACCTGTGAATCTTTTTTAAATTCACAAAAATATTCTTAAAAAGCCCTTCCTGATGCCCTGAACAGGAATACAGCGTTGATTTTTATTTATTTTTTTTAGAGAAGAGGGGGAGGCGAGCGAGCGAGCTCGCAGGAGCCGCCCAGCTGTGCCCGTCCAGGCGGAAAATGCCACGACTGGGCCTGTCAGAAGGTGGTATTCAAACATGAAGCCAGGAAAATGGCAGTGTGTTGCAGAAATACTTCAAGGTTCCGGGGGGGGGGTTCACAGTGTGGCCAACAAACGGCAACCAGAACCGGACCTGTCGGGGGTGAAAATGACGATAACACAAGCATGTGGAG
>JAQQAE010020546.1:0-10663 GCA_029823295.1 Pseudamia nigra | reverse complement strand
CCCCCGTCGCCTTTGTCTTGCTCTCGGTGGTTCTGTTGGGTTTACTCTCTGTATAGTCATGAGGTCTCGGCCTTGAATTGTGACGCGCCTAGAGATAATTATGATTGGCCCTATACAAATAAAATTTAATTGAATACCGAATAGAAAAAAATGAACACGATAATCCTTTTAATGAAGAACATATTCCATCAAATGAACAAACTGAACAAAAGAAATTAAGTGAACACAATAATCCACTAAATGAACAGAAATTTAACTAAATTACAAAAAAAATTTAACAAAACTCAATAATCCACTAAATGAACGCAATCCACAAACTGAACAAAAACTGAACACAATCCACAAAATTAATAAAAAATGAACACAATCCTAAATGGACACAATTAACTAAACAAAATGAACTGAGTTGATTGACAAAATTAACTAAATAATTAAATGAATAAAATAATCCCCTAAATGAACAAAATAATTGCTAAAATTAAATTATTTAAATGAACAAAATAATTGGCAATATTAAATTTAAATTGACAAAATCTACAAAATGAAGAAAATAATCCAAAAATTTCAATAACTAAATGGACAAAATCTAGGAGCTTGAAAAAACAAACAAGAAATGTAACAAAAGACACCGATCCACAAAATAAACCAAGCTGAATTTGTAAAAGGTGATGATCTTACGGCTCAACTGTGAGTTTAACAGTGACGACTCCTGTTCACGGTGCGTTTTAGAATTAACCTCACCCATTAGAATCAGAACGACACTTGTGCAGGCCTTCATCTTTTGTTCATGTTGCCGTGTTGCCAGGCTTATTAACTAATTAGAATTTGAATGGCTCAGCGTCGTGACCCCAGCCATCATTGTGCCTCTCTCTCCGAGCTGTTTACATCACACGACGACTCTTCATCACCGTCACCCACACTCTTCACCTTTTACATCGCTCTTAGTATCCAGGGAAGCCACGTCTGCTGACAGCCAACTTCGTCTTTGATTGTCACTGGGGGGGGAAGGAATAATTAGGTGAGAGGGACACAATAGGCCTGGCGATGAGGGCTGACAAATACAGCCCTTAATTAGTCATGAATATTCGATGAGGAATCGGCTGCTTGCGCTGAAATTATAATTGAGGTGTGCTCAGGGCTGGAGTTTTGGGACGATGCAGTCCTGAACTCAACGTGTCCCTTCATTAGGGGACACACTCGGAGACCCGAGGACTTCAGGGCAGCAGGCTTGGATTTGAGGGGTCCCTAAAGTGAGTCTGAATTGACTTTCTGGGTCATTTTTCAATACACATCCTCTGCTTGGTGGAACTGCGGGGTTCAGCTGGTGTGGATCTCCAGAGGAGGCTGAGGTGGTCACAACTGAATTCCACCATAGTGGAAGTTGACCACTTTATTCGACCCGGCTGTTAACACATCTCTTTAAAGGTGTGGTATCTTTATAGAAACTCTGATGCAACATGAAAGTTGTCAAAGTATGAAGTTGCTCAGTGCTGCCAGTCCTGAGAAATCCACGTAAGATGGACAACAGGAAAAACAATTCTTCAATTTTCTGATTTGTGACATCACAAGTCACAGCCGATCATTGTACGGCTAAAGTGCATCAGCCCTGTCCACATGAGCCACTAGAATTCTATATATACATGTTACAACCAATCATATTCAAGCTAAAACTAGCCCCATTAGCAACAGGCCAGTATTCCTGCCCTTTTTTTTTTTTTTTTGGGCGGGAAAATCCTCCATGAAAAGTGCATTTCTGTGTTGTCAGAATCTGATCCAAGATCACCTTGGCAGTGACTTACTGTTCAACTAGTCAGAGCATTTTATGTGAAAAAGTGAGCGTGCACAACATGTCATGATGGAATCGGAGCATATGAGAGAATTACTAGGAAGCATTTGGAAATACACAGGTGATACAAATATACAAGTTTAAGAGTTAAGATAGAAGACCTTTTAATACAAATATCTGATCGGCCAATCACATGGCAGCACATCGAGGCATTTTGGCACATAGTCAGATGTGGCAGTTTGAACCAGATCAGAATGTGGAAGTAAATTAACTGAAGTGACTTTGGAAACCGCTGGTCTGCTGGGAGTTTCACATACAACCAAGAAGCTACAGTGATTCTCAGAGCTCAAGGTGAAAATGCTGTGTTGATGCCAGAAGTCGGAGGAGAATGGCCAGAGTAGTTCAAGCTGACGGAAAGACAACAGTAACTTGTCAGCATGTTAACTAGTCCATCTGCTTCAAGGTTTAACAGCAGGAGACCACATCGGGTCAGCCAAGAACAGGAAACGGAGGATGCAGTTTCCAACGAACTCTGCAAAATCAGTCAGTAGAAGAGTTGAAAAATATTGTGTGGTCTGACCAGTCTGGATATCTGCTGCTCTGGTCAGAATTTTGCATAAATGAGATGAAAGCGTAGGTCCGTCCTGCCTTGTATCAACAGTTCAGGTCCAGTGTTACCACCTGAACATTGGTTAAACACCACCTGAACATTGGTTAAACACCACCTGAGCATTGTTGGGGACCATATTCACCCATGTACGACCATAGTGTTCCATCTTCAGATAGTTACTGGATCGCACCCGCTATTAGCAAGATGTACTGTACCTAAAACAGGTGTTTGTGTTGCTGATCACACTCATAATTCATTCATCATTCTGTCATGAGTTTTTCAGGCTTTTTAAAGAAAGCTTATTTATACAAGCCGAAAACCGTCAGACATATAAAACAAAAGAACTCAACGAAAACTAGTCAGTTTGTCCAAATTTGGCTTTCTCACACTTTGGACCTTGGTCATCATCTGTTCATAATTTTGAGCTTTTTCTTTTCATTTTCTTGATTTTATTGTTTATTCTGTGACACTTTACATTGTACAGTCAGCCATGAATTGGTTACTTTTCAGAATATGTATTTGTAGTGTGCTGGTGTTGGGCTTATGTTTAGCGATGAGTTTTACTGTTACTTGATTTGCAGTGATTTGTTCCCTGTTTTTAAAGCGTTATCGTTTATTGTGTCCATTTTGATTTAACATTGTGAAAGACAGTCTTGTTTTGTTTTTACATTTGAAGAGTGAAGTGCCAAGGAGATGCCACATTCACCCATGTAAAGTGAAACTAATATTTGTGCCTGTATAACACTAAATGTCACTGAAAAACCTGAAATCGTCGCTTTAGTTTGGAGCAAATAATGCTTGTGAATGGAGGCTCTAGCCTGTCGATGAGTTACAGAAAAACGGTGGTGTGATAAAATATGGATGACATAAAGCAACTCTTCTCATTTGTTGCCAGTGGTTGCTGTGGTTCATTTTAGACAACTTGTGGCTTTAAAAAGACTTCTTGACACACAGAGGTGTCTTTTCTACACTTCACATTGTTATCAGTTAAGAAGGAGCGTGAGCAGCAGCTGTGAAGCCGCCAGGCCCGGCAGTCGGCGTCACCGTAATATTTTTTTAGGCAGTACTGTCACCGATTCGTTGTTTCATGTGTTCGTCGCCTGTGCTGTGTCGCAGGTGAGCAGCGGGACACATGATGCCCACTAATGGCTCCCGTATGTTGGTGTGAATGACAGCTGAAGGACAGCCAGGCAGCCTCACGAGCCCCTTTTCCACTTTGTGTCTCCTTCATCCACCCCCCTATTGTCTCTCCCGCACCCCCCTCTCCTCCTCTCTCTCCTCCTCACCACCTGTCTGGCACATAGCTGCAGTGCCAGGTGGAACAACACACACTCCCACACTAAAACCTCCACAGTTGACAGCTTGAAAGGGCCTGTCCACCCAAACGCAGCAACTGTGTGAGGAGCACACGACCAAATGTGAGGGTGTCGCTCCCCAATACAGCATGTACACACGGAGGTGGGTGATACAGCCCAAAATGTCCCCCACATAGACATTTGATAATTATCACTATCAATTTCAGGCTGAAAAAACTAAAATCAGACAAACACAATGCAAGAGGCACAAAAAGTCAATGCAAGAACATATTGCCGTATCAATTAAATTACCACAAATTAGTAAAATTATAAACCATCTAAACAAAACTGGTAATGAACACAGTTTGAGCAAAATTATCAAGAAACTGATCATATTAACAAAATGGAAAAAACTAAATTGGAAACAAAATATTAAATAATTTCATCACACTGGCAACAAAATGAAGTCTGAGCAGAGTTATCAACAAAATTATCTATATTATTAGGAAAATTCATCAAGATTAGTAAAAAATTAAACCTTTTGTAGATGCGTGAAGATGATTCAACACACCATGTATTGAGTGTCTTGGTCATATTCCACCTTGTGTCTCTTCTTGTCTCATTACACACACGGCCTGATTCTAGAAAACCAGAAGTTTTTCCCACTGTGAAATTTCAGACTGACTTTGTGATTGTCATGTGATTAATTGTGCTGCTCTAGTTCAGTGTCAGCGGTACGTGAATTCACTCGGTTAACGAAGAGGCCTTTTTATCAGATGTATAGTGATGTAACGGCAATCGAACCTTTTCAGTCGCACGTTGTAATCACAGCATCCGTTCGGAAATGTTCCGGAGTTAATCCTGTGTTCTTCAAGCTGCAGAGCCCTCTCCTGTTTCTTCCTCCTTCATCTCTGAATGTGTGTATGTGCCCCTCCAGCAGGCACGCCTCTCCCCCCTGGCACCCCTACCATTCCTCTGAGCCAGCTGCAGCAGCACTCCCTGGCCCTTCAGGGGCAGCATGGTCAGGCCATGGCCACGGCCCCGCAGCCTCAGCAGGGACAGCAGGCTGTCTTCCGCTTCCCTGCCGCTGTCTCCCTCACAGGTGACCTGCTCTGCCTCAGCCTGCGCTCACGCTGCATGACACTGCTCGCTTCATGCTAACCACGCCACCATCACACTAAAGCCGCAGCTTCTGCCACCACATCGCTACCGTAATCGCGCAGCTAATACTATGACCTGACTCTGCGACCTCGACTAACAGTCCTGCATCCTCTGTTTTCACATTCCCCGTTTAAGCCTCTGATGCCGTGTTTGTTTGGTGACTTACTGTAGTGGATCTATGCCCACTCTCATCTTCAGGAGCAGGGGTTCCTCAGCAGCTCCAAGCGATCCAGGTCCACCCCAACACCCAGTCCACCTCCAACAGCGACAGCAGCCCTGAGATCTCCCACTCCTCCACAAACTCCACTGGTATGTCAACTCTCTGGGGGTCCTGGCACACATGACTCATCAGATTCCCTGCAGTATTCTAAAAGACTCCAGCTTGAACTTGGCACACATGACATGATCCTTTTTATCCTTGTCATAGAGTGTGTCCATCCTTCATTAGTTTACCAGAAACCAAAAGTACAGTTGCAGAGTAAAAAGTAGTACATATATTTAAAAAAACCATGAAGTTTGGATATACACAAAACAATGTCAGAGATGGACTAATAATGGCTTTCTTTAGGTTGAATGCTGGTTCTAGTACAGTGCTTGTTCCATTGTGTTGTATTTGTGTGGTATAATATTGTAAATGTACAGCATTATAATAAGTATTAATAGTTTGTGGCGCAACAATTATTTAATTAACCCACTATTTAATTGTTGGGGGAAAAAATTCAGACGCAACTGGAACAGCTCACAAGTTTACTCCTCAAACATGAGGATTTGAAATGTTTGTCATTATGCCTGACAGTAAACACCTTTTGAACTACTGGTCAGATTAAATGAACAACGGCAATGTATGAAATTATATAGGTTTCTCCTTTAATTCTTTGACATTTGACAGATGACACGGTTTGTTTAGATCATAGAAGTCTCCTCTGTGCTGCAACGCTTTATTTCTGATTTGATTACTGCATTTTTAATGAGGAAAATCTAATACTAATAAAATAATAGCTTTTTCCACTGTTTTTGTTTGTCGTTTAAAAAAAAAAATTGTCGTTGGAGCCACACATACTGAATTTCATACAGAGTTTCAGTTTTGAATACAAGAAGTACTTGTCACAGATACAAAGCGCCATCTGCTGGTCAGTGTGTGCTGATGCCGTCTCCCGTCAGCGTGATGCGTTCCTTCTCTTTCCACATCCTCTTCCTCTGCAGCGACTGTGAGCCTCCCAGCCACCATCGTCACCTCGTCGGTGCCGACGTCAGTGGCGGGTCACATGATGTATCCCAGTCCCCACACGGTGATGTACGCCTCCACGCCCGCGCTGGCGGACGGAGGCCTGGCTGTGCTCAACGCCTTCTCCCAGGGCACGTCTGCAATGCAGGTGTCCCACCCGCAGGCCCAGGACACAGGTGTGACACTCAAAGATGCACCGTGGGCTTTTAGGGGGAATTTAATCAGCATTTTGACATACACATACTTGTGTATTTTATACAACTTTTTACTTTTATGCTGCTATTTTTAGAGACAAATGTACTTTTTTATTCTGTTGTTTGATAGAGATGCAGCAATCAATTAATTAGTTGTCAACTTTTAAATTAATCAACTTCTTGGTCATTAATAATTGGGATCAAGCCAGACATTTTTCAACATTTAACATATTTTTAGACATTTTATAAATCAGCAATCTAAAAAAAAAAACATGTTAAGCCACTATTAAACTAATCATTAATTGCCATCCTGCTTATACATACTTCTGACTGTGTGCTAGTGTTACGTGATTATAATATATTTTATTTACTGTGGGGATTATGATTTGAGTTGACACGTTATAAACGACGAGTCACGCATACAAACTCAAAGATGAACCATGTGACTCTATTAGATGTTTTGCACAGGTACAGTTTTTTTTTTCGTGCACCATAAAATGCCATTAATCTGGATACTTGCAATTATGTATTTCTTTTGTAATTATAACTACACAGGCTGATATTTTGTTTGTGGTATGATTAAGTATGGAGCCCTGCTTTGTACATAATGCATGCACTGATTGACTGACGGAGCTAGTTGGAATGCATGGGGAAAAAAAGTACACACGCACACAAACCCACACACACCCACACACACAAATAACTAAAAAAAAAAAAAATATCAAGCCTGCCAAATACAAACTTGAAAAGGAGTAGGATGAAGTTCGCATTTACTCACACATGTATTTCTATAAAATGCTGTTGTTCTATACAACAAATCTGCATATAGTACACAAAGTATTAGTTCTGTATTTACACATTTAAGTTAATGTTGGTGTAGACAACAGTATAATGTTCAGTGGTAGGAAGTATTGAAGCTCAGAAGTATTATGTTTTGTGTTGAGTTTTTACTTTTACTCTCTAATATCTGTCATTTAAACGTCTTACATTTTCAAAACCAGCCCCTTACTTTGCTTGAATAGCAACACGGGGATTATCAATTATTTTTACATCATATCAAAACCAGTGTCAGCCTACATGGCTCAAAACCATAACACAAAACTCAATTGTTGACGTGTAGAGTTGTGAAGGTGCTGATACAGCGATGTAAAAATAAAGCAAGACCTCTTTAAAGTTCGTCTGCTGAGAAACGGCTGTGCAGAAAGTATTTAGTGTCTATTTAATGTCTCAAACCACGAGAAAAAATTATGTGCATTATGACATTGAGTAGCTTTGAAAAAGCCAATGGAAAACATCTCGGAGTCGGTTATTTTATATGAGCAAATGGTTTGTATCAGTATGTTCTTTACATTTAAACATCTCTGGACTTTTTATTGTGGAACACTTGCATATGGAACGTCTGAGGACTCCTTCTACTCCATTGACTTTTAAAGTGTTTGCTCTTCAAAACCCACCTTTTTTTTCTTTTTTGGGCAGGTGCTGTCCCTCAGGTGTTTCTCACGGCACCTCCAGGCACGGTGCAGATCCCGGTCTCGGCAGTGCAGCTACACCCAGTACGGCAAGATCTGCATTTTACAAGTGAAACTCTCATATTCCCTATGCAACCAGCATGCCACGTGACACACTAATGCATCGTAACAGCATGGATGCACACAGGCTCAGGGTTGAAACCTGCTGCCGCTTTGTATGAATGTGTATGAGCAGCTGGCATCTCGCTTCACCTGTGATTTACAGCAAAGTAGACGAGGCATCACTGTATGTAGCAGTGCATGGAATCTGAATTTGAATGCTTTCATGTGAGAAATTCCACCTTTCTACGAAGGAAAGCATATGAAATGCGCCTATAAGTAGACTTAAAATGAGTGAGTCAGTATCAATAACTGTAATTCTTGAGGGCTGATGGAGAGCCTGAGTCAAAGTTGCTACAAGGTGAAAATGAAAAGACACCGGAGGAAAATGACTCAAAAGACCCATCAAAGTGAAGACGTAAAAAAAGACATGGATGTAGAAGCCTAAGACTCGAGATAAATCCAAGATAACTGACGGAACAAAGACATAAAACAGCCTAAAAGTGGCATTTACTATTTGAAATTCTATTAAAGTTGCAGCACAGTGAAATGACATAAGATAATGGCCCAGAACACTCAACAAGATGAAAAGAATGGAAAAAAATAAGACCTTAAGGTCAAGTACGTAAAAGATGCAAAGCCAAATGAAAATAAAAAGTAAAAATGTTTAAAAATGATGATGCAGTTGGAAATGAAAGAAAAGACAAGTGGAAGATGGAAACTACGGTTTGTAAATTTAAATGATGATAATGAAAAGAATTGAATCTCAAAGTACAAAGGTGACAATTTGTTAAACTAGACAGTAGTCAGAGTACGGACCTCTGCCAAGGCAGCATGTTGACGACTCATCAACTCCGTGGACACATCACTGAATCACTAGACTTTTCACTACAGTTTCATATCTATAGCTTTATTTACTGCCTTACAGTAGCTATTTTTCCTCAACCCCTGTTAGTATAAACATTCTGGATCACTGTGTCCAGAATGTTGCTCATTTCTGGATCAGACCTTGCGGTTTGATAGAATCTATTAGATCAGGGGTCGGGAACCTTTTTGGCTGAAAGAGCCATGAAAGCCACATATTTTTTTTTTAAATGTATTTCCATATATTTTTAACACTAAATACAACAAAATGTGTGAATTTTTAAGTAAAACCTACAATTTAAGAGTATAAGTCTCTGAATTTATTCTTTTTAATAACGTTGTGATACTGAAGCAAACCGATAATAAATAAAATAGTTCTTACCGTTAATGCGACTTCTGGTGCTTTTGCTAACGGCCTTACCGTCTGGGTGATACGCGGTGACGTTAAGCTTCATGCAGGCTTCTCCAGCCACCCGCAGCCCTGAACAGGTGCGGTAGAAAATGAATGGATTAAAATTATTCATTAGTTATCGTGTTAAGAAATGTCGGCTAAGCTTTTTCTGCGAGCCGGATGCAGTCATCAAAAGAGCCACATCTGGGTCGTGAGCCATAGGTTCCCGACCCCTGTATTGGAGTGTTTATTCTGTGTGTTTTTTTTTTTTCTTTTTTTGCTAAATTGTCTGGGTGGTGTTTGTGGTGTTACAGGGACACATGTTGAATTTGTCACTCAATGGTGAAGAATCCTTTTCCAGAAAATCTTCTGGATCTAGGCGATGATCACTCCCAGAATCTCATCAATTGGTCCTTCTGCCATTTATGAACTATCCTGAAAATGTCATCCACATCCATTCATAACATTTTGTTGTGTTGTGAACAAAGGGAGAAATAAATTCATGCTGACAAAAGCATAACCTCCTTAGCCAAGGTAACAAAAGGCAACAAGGCAAAATGACATAAAGAGGAAAATGGGCCAAAAGATGCAACATGATGAAAATGTTGGAAATGATGAAAGTCATTTTTAGTTTCTAATGATTTGTTAAAAAAATGCAACAAGACTAAATCTCCCTGAGTAAAAGCCAAGTAAAACACCACTATTAAAACACAAAAATCATGAGTTATTACATTATAATATAGAACCACCATGATTCTGATCAGTGTTCTGTCGCCCGGTTCCACTTAATCACTGGCACTAGGATGTACGTTACACTTGTCACAGTTTTACAATAAATGTACCACTGTTTAATCAGCGCCAAAATCTCGGTAGAATAACTGTGACGATGGCGGCGGCTCCATCTGTGCTGTGTGACATGCTGACACGCGATTGGCTGAATAACAGGCCGGCACTGATGTGTGTGTCATGTTGCAGATGGTGATTGGGCAGCAGTCGAGCGGCAGCAGCAGTAACCTGACGGAGCTGCAGGTGGTGAACCTGGACGCGGCACAGAACTCGAAGAGCGACTGACGGACGGACGGACGCTCTCGGACAAATGGACTGACATCTCTATTTATTGATGCCTTCCTACAGTTACACATCACACTTCTGAATGTGACTTCAAGTACATAGAAATATATCTACACACAGTCAAGGGCATATGTGTGGCTACCCTTATACGGTATGTTTTGGTAAATATATATATACAGTATATATATATATATTTGAAAATGCATAGGAAATCTCACTACGTCCACCATTGGATGTTGTTTTCAATGCTGTTAGATGGTGTTATTTTTGTGTGCGAGTGTTTTTCAAATTCTGTAATTACATGTCCACACACGGTGTGACGTGCCACAGCTTCACACCAGCCAAAGAGACATTTTATTTGTCTGAATGTTCCCGTGTGAGCAAACTGTGCACAGATGTGTGTTAGTGTGTGTGCACATATCTGGGTTTGTAAATGGGGAGGGGAGGGGAGGGGGGGGGAGTTGCATCTGAACTTAAAAAAAAAAAAAAAAAAAATCC